>ML822675.1:88093-114461 GCA_009831015.1 Picea engelmannii | reverse complement strand
AACACATAACACAACAAATGATAAAGGAGTTCACCCCTCTCTTGGGCTACATCTCCTGGTCCAACTTCCAATGGATCATTTGTATTATTTTCTCAAAGTGCTCAAAAATGTGCTTTACAATGCTCAAAATTCCAAATAGACTGTTCCAATGGCTTTAGAATGTCCAAAAACCCCTAGTTGGGATTTTTCGGCACCTCGTTTGGCCAAAAAATGAAGAAGATAGGCTTCCTGGAAGTCCCCCCTTTAAGCTTGCTGTCTCCGCATCTACAAAATGCACCTCCCTTGGCTCAACCTAGCCCACACACATTTTAAAGTGTAAAAAATTGGCACCGGACACAATCGCACAACCGGTCCAAACTGTCGAACGGTTACACGCCGACCTTAACTACCAAGGCCCGTGGGCACATGGTCACCACATGACCGTGCGCTATTACACAACAGGGCTAAAGTTTAAAACTGTTGACATAACCGTAAGGTTTAAACCTGCGTGCATACACGTTGATCACATGTTAACCAAACTATGCACATTCAAATGGTTACAACATATATTGCGGTGGGTCTAACCGCCGTAGCTCCGGTCGTATGCAATACAATATATAACCATGGGCCGGGGCTTAGCCCCGACCCGATTCACGCCCCAACACACATTTTTGCAATGTTAAATATATTACAATGCATTTATATATTAAGTAACATGTGTGGGCATGCCGATTGGGCAGCCTTTCCCAAAGCTTTACCCTGCCCGGAGGTCACGGGGTCGACTCCTGCCAAGTGCAAAGATTTTAACCAATAAACAAGTGACATGTGGCGGCCATTGATTGGGCCACGTGTCACCATCCCATTAGTTGTCAAAAATCCCTGTCACATGCCAACTGTTCCAATGACTACCTGCCACGTGTCGTATGGCCTGCCACATCAACATCTGTACGGACTGTACAGTCAACATCCCTTTTTTTGCCTGTTTGTCATTTTGAACAGAATGCAATATCTCTCGCTCCCGGCATCCGTTTGAACCCAAACGAGTTGCGTTGGGTTCATAACAATGAGGCCTATGCTCTCGTTCAATTTGAAGTGATTCCAAACACTTTGAATTTTTGAGCAAAATTTGATCCCCTAATCAGGCCTGGTAATCAATGTAGAGTCTCCAGGTCCCATATTTCTTCTGTACCAACATGATCGGGCTCCCACAAGGCGATGATATGGGATGGATGTGGCCCCCGTGGAGCAGTTCTTGGATGTGTCACTTGATCTCCTCATGCTCTAACACAGAGCAGTGGTATACTGGCCTGTTTGGTAGCGGTGCGTCAGGGGTTAGATCGATGGGATGCTTTACCTGATAGTGTAGAGGTACCCTAGTCGACGAGGATAAGATATATTGGTATTCCTCCATGACCTTATCCACTTGCTTCTATTGTGTGGAGGGGTCGACCGTGAAGGTCCTCGATGTGGCTACAATCTTCCGCTTATTCTGAGAGAGAATCATGAAGAAGACAAACTTACCAGTTTGTGAGATGACCTTCCTTCATTGCTTGGTAGAGATCAAGGAAATAACACTAGGTGGGATGGCCTCAAGTATGCTGTAAAATTTCCTATTCAAAGTAATAATAACACTATGAGGCCTAGCTTCATATACAACATGACATTTCCATAAATAAGGCTGTCCCAAAATAACATCACAAACTTCAAGAGGAGCAACGCCACATATTACCTCGTCTTTTAAGAGCTTGATGCCATATGAAAAGTGACATTGTTGGATGACGCAGAGGTCGATTCCTTGGTGGAGCCATCCAATGGTGTAGGGATGCAGGTGTGGTGTTGTCAGTAGGGATAGCCACTTGACGACCTCTACTGAGATGAGGTTCTTCTGACTACTGCTTTCAATGATGAGGTGTAGCGGGGTTCCCTTCACCCACACCTATGAATGAAAAAGGCACTCACCTTCCTATGGCTCATTCAGTTCACTAGGTTGGAACTTGGTAGTGGAAATGGTGGCACTGGGTTCTACATCAATGATCCATTTTCCCCTTTCTGGTTCATACTCAAAGTCTAACCGTACATCTGAATTAGAGGCTTTCACCTTAGTCACCAGTGACTGCTTTGAGCTGAAATAAATAGTGTTGTGCCAGGGGCTCTTATGAAAGTTGCACCACTTCCTAGTATCTTTATTTGTCTTTCCAGTGTCCCTCTTTTCTTCTAGCTTAGGCTGGTGGTCCTGAAACTATCCATCTTTTCTCTGTCCTTTGTTTTGCGGGTTGGGTCTACTTTTCTCTTCTTTTGCTGTGAGGGGTTTCTTGGCCCAAATTGCCTCGTCTTTTGTTTGATCTTTTGCTTGATTTTGACGGCATATCGGTAGGCCGTGCCCAAGGACAAGATGTCCAGAAAATCCATTTATGCCTTGATGTAACTATGCAGACCACCAAAATACTTGAACACCAGATGTCGCTTAGAATATTTGATACCCAACTTGGTGTGCAAGGTATGGAAGATATTTTTAAACTCTGGAACGACTTGGTCTCTTTCTTGCTGCAGTGTGGTCCATTTTGAATACAGGTTGTCATAAATTTCAACAGGGTAGTACTGTTCTTTAATAACATCCATGAATGACTCCCAGGTGACCGTGACTGTAAATAAAGAGGGTTCCTCTATTTTCTTCTGCTCACAGAAATTCTCCCACCAATATTTGACGTGGGCAATGAATTTGAGGAGCGCAAAAGTAATCTTTTCTCTATTCGAGAAGTTATGAACATAAAAATACCATTCTAGAAAATTCAACCATTTATCTACGACGTTTGCGTCTATTTTTCCTTCAAATATAGGAATATGAAAGTTTATTTGTACCTCAAAAGGGGCGGCATTACCGCTTGAGGAATATGCGTTTCTTGTTCGTAGCTACCGAAGGATTTGCGCAAAATTATCCATCATTTCATTCCTCTGTTGTGCGAGGGATTCCTCGAGAAACATTTTGAAAGGATCCCCTGTGTTGTCATATTTATTTTCACCCACCATGAGAGGTCACTTGGTTGTGCGAGAGATTTTTTCCTCAAGAGAATCAAGCTCAAGCCCCAATTCTTTGTACCTTGACCTTGTTGGGGACATGCATTAAAAACGACAAGGAGCAGACCGCTCTAATATCATTGATCCAGATTTTATGAGAAGAATGAAGTGGATGGAGATTATTATTAATATTTAATATAGAAACATATAACAAGTATGCAATAATACAACAAAGATACATTAAAATTGGTTTCTATTAACTCAGGAAATAAGTTGAAATTGTAAAATGCAGCAAAAAACAAGCTTGTTGGAATGGTGGCGGCTTATCTCTGAGAAGAGATGTGATGGCTACACTCATTCACAAGAAGATGAGTAAAATGAGTCTCTCAAGTAATTTTTACAATAAATATGAATTCCAAAAACCTATACATCCAAAAACCTAACCCTGGGAGATGAAGCGCCAAAAGTCATGTGGGCCCCCTTGGGGTAAGTTAGTAGATTAACTTCCTGGGGTCATAACTTTTGCATACAATATCCGTTTAGGGCGCACAATAGCTCGTTGGAAAGGTATTGACGAGGTGATTCATTTGGGGGGCTCAATTAGAGATTTTTTTTTTTTTTTTTTTATCATTGAGAGGCCTGATCATGAAAAAATGTTGTTTGGACCCTCAAACTCGCCCCTGAAGTTAAAAACTGCTAAAAATAGTAAATTGCCAAAATTGACAAAAAATTGTTTTGAGCTAGTTGGAGAAGGTGGATGGCCACTGATATCCACCTAGATCAGTTTAAATATCTAGAAACATTGTGAATAAAGTCATTCTGGGTGTAAGTGAATTCCAGAGAGTCCGAAGGAGCAGAGCGAGCAACTTGAGAATGTACTGACCCTTTTGATTATCAAAACCAAGTTTAACAAGGTTTAGAGTTGCAGGAAGAATGCCACCAAGAAATACATCCACCAGATGATCTCTGAGAGCACCAAAGTTAAAAGAACCAGAGATAGGTGAAGGTTCTTCTCCGAGGACCACAAGCCAGTTGGAGTATGCTCCTAGGGCAGAGCCTGTCATCAAAACCTCGACAAAGAAATATTTTTCCCAGCCTCCAGCCTTCGGTGATACTGAAGCAAGCAATGGGTCCAAAATAATTCTCCTATAGTGGGGGGATCTCTTTAATAGGATCAACCAATAAGAATACCCAGACTATAACCCACACAATAATCCAAACGTAAGGGCGCTCAACGACTAGGTGTTCCTGAACATCCGACGATCATATTTACACATGGTAGCAAGTAGAGCCCAAATTTTCCCCTACATAGAGGTTCTTAAATGGCTCATCAACCACATGGACATGAATAAATTCTTGATCAATGATGAGAATTACGGGTGTGTCAAATTTTTCCTCCCAACAAAAGTCCAGAAGTAATATAAGCTTAGGGACCCAGAGGAGCGGCTCAACATGAACTTCATGGTAATTTCTATGAGTTCCATGACACCAACTGACTGATGGCCTAATGGTGGAAGCAAGACAATAAGTTCACTAATCAGAGCAATGGCTGGTATGGAATGATTAATCTAAGGGATCCATACATCTATTTTATGGCTCTCATCTACTGGTTATATGAAGAAAATCACTGCTCCAAGTTTTCAGAAGCCTGGATGCCTTTGGCATAAATAGTTGCAATCTCCAGGAGTAGCTTCAAGTGGGGAGCCATAATCTCCAAAAATTAACCATATGTGTACAATAGGCTCAGATGTTGAAGGAAGGAGAGGCACTGAATTTCTACATGGCCTCGTACCTACTTGATTTAATGTGCACAAGGAACGTCTTCACTGACATGAATTTGAGGTGGCATGTTGTAGAGCTCCCGGTCCACATCTACTTTAGCGTGCTATGGGAGAACAGGTTCAATAAATATTATGCACTCATCTGCGATGAATTCATCACTCACATTTATTTTATTATTTTTAAGAAGGAATGCGTAAGGTTATTGGCGACAACTAAGAAAATGATAGCCAAGGTAGGTCATTGGTACTTGGACGAGAAATCAACCTACATCAGGGTGTTCAGGGCCACCAGAGCACCACATCTCCTACCAGCTCATGTACTAGACCAACTCATTATGGGAGAAATATGCTATTAGACCATCCTACAGGGCTATAATGCCAAATTGGTCAAAAACAAGAAACGTTCCTTCATACCCTACGATTTCCATATGGGGTAATATATGGTAAAGGATATTGCTCAAGCCAAACAAGAAGGGCTGAGCCAACTTGAATTTAGGTTCCCGACAAGCCGATTCCAAAAGAATGAACCTAAAGGCCTGGTCCTCCAACATGCTTTGCAAGTATCATCTTGTTGGCCATATGCTCATGATAAGTTTGAAGATGAAGTCTTCACAGAGAACTCCCATGACTAAGATGAGGTGGTGTAGAGGATGGCCAACCCAAACATGACCAGGCTCAAGGCCATGAGCATGGATGAATAGGTGGAAAAAATAGAGCAGTCATCTCAAGAGGCCCTCAGAGTTAGGGAAGAAATCAGAGTGATAGAGACAATAGAGGTGCAGAGAAGGGGATTGTTCTTAACACCAGAGGCACAGACAAGGGGATTTCTCTTGATGGAAAAATCATAGAGAGTCATTTATCAGTTGTAGAATGACCCAGATCTCATATATATGATGAGGGTTCCTGCCGACAACCTAATCGAAATTTGGGGAGGACCAAGTGACCCAAAGATGATAAATATTGAAGAAAATACCGGGTCAGATAACCATGAAGCTTCAACACCACAGGTTGGATCACCAAGGGAAGTTTAGGCTCAGCCCGAGATAGCGAGGACATCAGGGATAACAAGTACACCAAATCCCCTGTTTGATATAATAACCATCTACGACAATGAGGAGAGTTCAGAGGTGTCCCTGGTCACTCCGATGAAAATCACAGAGGAAACAAAACCTAAGAAGGCGTCCACCCCAGGTTCCGATGCTTCAACTTAGAGCCACCCATAGAATGAGCATGAGGTGGAAAGTGCCTTGGATGCTGAGCCACTCGACATACCAGGAATCCCAATGGACAACTCAATGGATGAGCCAAGATTTATCGAACAAGGAGAAATAACACAACAAGAAATTGGCATTTCAACTGTCAATTACGAAGTAAGTACCAAAAATGCCCCTGATTCCTCAGTTTTGACCAGTAATTTACCACCCGATGAGCAACAACTAGAGGCCAAGCCATCAAGACATACATAAGAGGTTCAAGAACCCAATATTGAACACGTATACACCGTCGAGAACCTGGGAAACACTATTACTTGGGGAGAGTAAGAAATCCCCAAACCTATGGATGAGGTTTCCGATATACAAGCCATATCCTACGACTGAAAGAGGAAATCCATCAGGAAGAGAACCACTAAGAAAAGGAGGCTTACTTTGGACAGTTCCATCCTCATCACCACAGAGGAGAAATTGATCAGCATGGAGCATGCCAAGACGTTTGATCTTATCGACGCAGGGATGGAAATAAAAAATGCCACTCTGGATAGAGAAAGGAAAGATGAAGAGGAGCTAGCCGTTGCGCTAAAGGAGTTGGAGCATATGCTCCATTTGGTGAAATACTATCAGGACTCCACACATGCCATGATATTTTTGAGAAGAGAATTCCAAGATGCCTACAAAAAATTCACGAGTGAGTGGCACCTTTTCACTGCAGGGATAGATGATTTCCAAGAAGACACCCTTACGACACCAACGATGTGCAAAGACATGAAAATATGGTATGGGAAATGCCACCAAGTAGTGGAAAGAATCGATTACATCAACATAGTTCAAAAGGGTCGAGATGCCGAAGAGCATGAAATTCGAGTGCTAAGGGACAACAATATCGATAACATAAGGAATTCCACTCAATAATGGGTGAATATGGACCAAGAACCTCAGTGGGATATTCAAGAGAAATGTGCCGATTGCAAAAGAAGCTGGACCAAGATCAATCGGGAAATGAGATACATTGGTCTCCCAGAATTCTGCTCACCTGAGGACTTTGTCGACTTGCATGACATAATAAAACAACATGTAGAACAAGACTCATCATGGACTAGAGAGATAACAAAGGTGGCAAACTTGTCGTCGATTCAAGTACAACAGTTCATGGAGCAGCCGATCAAGGTTCGGACGATATTACAATAGTTAATTGCTAAAGTAGTCAAGTATCGGGCATGGGCCGTGGAGATAAAGGATATCCTTTCAGCCCTGATGGATCAACATAGATTTCTGTATGTCAACACATGCGAGGAACTCTTCGTCCAATGGTCAGAGTATGAGAAGAGACATCCACTTAAGTGAAACCATTTGATGACTCTTAGAAGACAGAGAAATGAAACCGCCATGTGGCGATGTTTTGTTTTACTTATCTTTCACTTTTGATAGTTATTTTTAGATAATAATTTGTTATAAATAAGAGGGTCGACCTTTTAAAATGGGTCAATGGTTTTGGAAAAGACCCTCATTTTTGGAATTGTAAAGAACTATTTTGGAACTACCTTAATTGAGAAGTCCTGTGTAGGACAAGAGATAATTTTTTGTTTTACATCAAAGGTGTGTGTGATTGGATCATAAGGAGGAATTACTTATGACTTTATCTCATGAATGGATGCTGTAATGAGTAAGATTTTCTGAATCTATTGATAAGTTAGCTGATTCGATGTTTTTATAGTTCTTATCTCTAATTATGGAAAAAAAATCGTTGTGTTAATGTGTGATTAGTGATTAGAGATAAGGAAACTAATTTTATTGCCATCATTTTATTGCATGTATGTTTTCTTTCAATAATTGTATCTCAGTCAATAATTGAAATACCAACAAGTTGATGTATTAATACTAGGCTTGTTGTAGGTGTGAAAATATTTGTCTGCATGCTTGAGCATGAGGGTTATCCTGAGCTCATCCTTCTTCAGTAGTTAAGTTTTCCCTGCTTTCACTTTACCCAGCTAGTTTTTACCAACACCTATCTTTTATCAGACCCACCTATAAGAGAAAATACAAAAAGAGAGCATTCAAAATGAAGGAAGAGTTTTCAGGAGAAGATATCCTGTAAATCACTAAGTAAATCCCATCGATTAATTGGTTGGATCACAATATCTGGAGAACCATTCCACTATCAAAGACTGTAGAGTCTAATTGGGCCTCGGTGGCAGGTTTGGTTCCTACTGTTGAGTTAAATGGATTTAGGACCCCTCAACAGAATTGGCACTATAAGGAGGGCTGATGAATGAATGGCTAACAATATTTCTGATATAATATTTCACACAAACTGTAGATTCAAAAGAACCCACATGCATGGCTAGTAATCCTCAAGACAACCCACACACATTGAGTACTCCTAAAACGAGTAACTCACCCCAAAAAGAGGAGGAACATTTATTCCCTGACATACCTTACACTCTTCCCCACGAGGATTTGAACCATTTCAGAAGAATTAGAAGAGCTTACACTTGACAAATTGGAGCACTACCGTTAGCTCTGTTACTCCCTCATAGAAAACAAGTAAGCAGGCCAATGGTCGACACCCCCTACCAGGTTTTTTTCCACACAGTAGAATACTTGGTAGATTTATCCCTCACCGAGATCGAACATCCCCTTAGCCTGATCCTCGAAACACCAGCTGGTAACTACTCCGAGCTCGATGATTTTTCTGACGAGGAAGGGTTAAACTCAGAATGCTCAGTTTCAGAGTCGGACACCATGGAAGATAACGATGATCATAATGAAGAAAGGGGAAACCCACCTCATAATAATAAACCATGGTTTTCCATATATGATTTGGAAATCCCCAAATGAGTACATAACCTTCCCCGATATCCATAAAAGTTACTCCCTAAATTTTGCCCTGAAACCTTAGGATTGCCTGAAGACCATATTAAAAAATTCATACTAATTGTTTGGTTGACTCAAGGGAATCCTCTAATGTTATGCCATTGTCTATATGTAAGAAATTAAACACAGTCCCTCTCAAAAGTGATAAACATGTGATACGACTAGACAGAACCCAGGTGAAAGTTATGAGAGAACTCAAGGATGTCATGATCAGGATGGCGACCCACCCAAATTTTTTTCAAGTGATTGACATCATTGTAGTAGATATCCTAGAAGCTTATGTATTTCTACTTAGTCGATATTGGTTAGAGAGGATAAATAGATACTTTAGTATAGACTGGGCTCACCTTTGGTTTCCATTAAATGGACACACAAATATGATCAGGATCGATAGGGAAATATATCTAAAACATACTGTCACCGACCTAGAATCCCTCAATGAACCCTCTTTGGAAGATTTCCTCGTGCTAGGAAATTATTCATGCGACTCTGATTTCAGGAATTTCCCCCCTCTCTCATCTGATGTCCCTCTTACTCAAAACTCTGAAATGAATTTTGAAGAAATTTGTCGATGGTGGCAAAAGAAACCCTCTTCTGTCAAGAACCTCTGTTAAAAACCATGGAGCATATAGGAGGAAAGGAGGAAAATTGTAGGAAAAAAAAACTTATGGTTTTTTCTCACAAGTTTGGACCTTTTACTTTGATGGGTCTAAGTTGCAAGAAGGATCAGGAGTGTGGTGTATCCCCATTAATCCCAAAGTTAAACAAAATTTCTTGTCTTGCAGACTAGAATTTGAATGCACAAATAACACCGTCGAGTATGAAGCTCTAGTACAAGGGATAAAGAAAGCCACAGACTTGAACGTTAAAGAACTAAAGGTTTTTGGAGACTCTGAAATCATTGTTAGGAAAGTAAGGAACACTATACACTACAACTCCCCCCACCTGAAGAATTATCAATAGGAAGTGCAAAGACTGATAGAACATTTTGAATCCTTCAACATTACAATGATCCCTAGAACAAAGAACACACTGGTTGATTCCCTGGCCATTGCTGCCTCAAGGCTATTCCCTTTAGAAGACTATAAAGCCTCCTGGTTCACTGTGGAGCTACTCCACAAACCGTTGGTGCCCAACAATATTTCTAATTGGAAGGCCTTTGAAGGAGATGAAGAGATTATAAACTTTTTAACCAATCAGGATACTTTTAAAGATCTGGCTATTGACAATGAAATATTTCAGGAGAAATTAGTAGAAACTAATCGAATGTCTCAAGAGAAGATACATCCAAGGAATTATGGAATAATTTAGGTTCTTTGTATCAGTATAAGTCTCTGGTAATAAACATTTCCTTTGGAAGAAGTGATGCAGACCCCGACTCTCAGGTCGAGATCTACTCACATGGTCGTTCTAATCTCTTTGAGCCGAAGCGGCTCCTTTGGTTCCGCGCTGAAACCCCACGACAAATCCGATGCAAAGGTCCTTCTGAAACCCCCCTTATATGAACAGGCATAAGGTATGAGCTTCACCTCCACATGACCACAACTGGGCCTTGGCAAAAGCACCTTTCGCAACTCGCAACTCGCGAGTTCGTCGGTCGAAGACCCTCGACTCCTCATTTCCAAACTCCCGATACCCGAGATTGAGATACGGGTATAGCTCCTTCTCTGCTAGCACCTCTATCAATGACCACCAAATAGGGATAATAGTTAGCACCTCTTGCTACTCGTGACTTCGCGAGTTGAAGGGTTGAACCTCCAGGCCCTTCTTTTATGAGACTCCGAGACGCGAAAGTCAGAGGAGATTTGACTCCTTCAGTACTTCTCATGGCTCGCAATTTCGTGAGTTGGTTTGTTGAGCCTTCGTGCTCCTTTCTTACAAGAACCCAAATCATGAGAAGTCAACAGGGTGTTGAATCCCTCCCAAGTGACGAGTTTCCACCTATCAACCACGTGGTCCCCACCTGAATGGATGTGCCACGTGTTCACCCAAGACCTTGTCCCTCAGCACTTTGTGACTTCTACAGTCGAAAGGAAGTTCCTCCAAACCCTGAACTTCCGATACGTGATGCATCGAGACACCAGATCTCATGGCTCTCCTTATTCCTTGATCAACGGTTCAGATCACATCGCGATATCATGACTCAACACTTTGTAGAGAAAAGGCCTCCGCCTCCTAGCTCACGATACCTGAATTCATGAGATAATCCTCATCCCTACCACCTGTCCTCCAGAATGGATGGTCCTAATCCTTTCAGGATTTTGTGGGTCAAGAGTTCCAACTCCTACCCTTTGTATCTCTCGGTAGATGAAATGCCAAAATAGACCTTTCATTCCCCTCTTCTCATACGAGTGTTAAACCGAGTGCTCCTTTTAACAGATCCGAGGGCTATTGACTGTCTGAGCTAGATCTGACGGCCCAAATCTACTTTCTTTCGCTGTGCTCTCCTGTGCTACCTGGACGTGAAACTTCAACGATCCAAATATTTTTACTCTGCTCGATCCGATGGAAGTTATGCCCTCCTGAGCTTCCGCTCCTCTCTTCCGGCCTCTGCGACTTCTCGGTCACTGCTCTGTGCATGAAAGCCCTGCTCCTCCTAAAATTTCTTTACTCTGAAACCTTGAAAGGTTTCCCAACTTCTGCACTCCTTGCAGAGTCCCTACACACAAAGGTGCTATCCATCTTGAGCTTCGGGACTTAGAATAAGTCCTCTCTTTCTCTCTCCCACTCCTATTCTTGACAAGCCTTCAGTTGGCTATCGATCAACACTTCAACCAAGTGTTGGCCTGGTGCACTTCTTGCACAGGTCTTTATCCTCTATCCCTTTCTCTCCTTGAAGGGATGGAAATTCCCTATGGAAACTTCCTTCTCAAGCACTCCTCATTGAGCCTACAGGATGTTCAAAAACCCTATGAATATCCTCTCCTAGACTCTTCTCTGTTCCATAACTCAAAGGAGTTCTTTCCTTTGCACTCTACACATCCACTCAATGCCCTCCTGGCAGAGTCTCCTCAGTATACTTGTCCCTTTTCTGAACTCAACCCAGAGTTCTGTTGTGCACTCTAGTACCTGCTCAATGCCCTCCTATTAGAGCTTCAAGAATCCTCAGTGATTCTAATTTCTCTTTGAACTCACAATAGAGTTCTTCTCTGCATTCTCTGCACCTGCTGGATGCCCTCCTGGCAGAGCTCTCATAGAATCCTGCAGTGATTCTGTTATGTTATGTTCCCTATTCTGCACAGTCCTACCTCCAAGGTGTTCAACAACCTTGAGTTTTCCTTCCTGAACCTAAGACTTCAGTTGGTGCGCCCTCCTAGCAGGTATTCATCCAAATCCCATAGTATTTAGAAGTGAATTCCTTGCACTGGCTTACAGAACTCTCAGTGTTCTGTTATGCACTACTTGCATGAAGCCTCAAAGAACCCCAAACCTGAAATCAAAGAACCCACAGATAACAGAACCTATCTATCCCTGCAAATGCACCTCTACAACATATAAAGAACACACAAAGACATTCATAAACACATAAAGACACACAAAAACTCATGCAGGAAATCTTCTCTTTATATTAATATGAAATGCCTCCTTTAGAAGGTGTTCTTGAGCTCAGACTTTGACAAAGTCTCGGCTCCTTCTCTCCTCCACTCTAACTCCAAAATAAGATGCTAAAGATATTTTACATGAGGGGGATCTTTGAGCTCTTCCCTCCAAGCTACCTACTCTCATAAATTACAATGAATGGGTCATCTAATCCAAATTAGAGTTAGATCCCAGCCTTACAACCATTAAAGGCCTTCTTTAACTACAACCTACTCAAAGGCACAACTTTGGCTCTACCAGCCTTACAAACATTAATTACATTGATTTCAAATTCAAAATTTGAAACGAGAGGGCTATGCCTCTCCTCCTTCATTGAATGCATGGTGTGTTGGTTAGCTGGATGGTGCATGGATGGCTTAGGAGCGATGCTCCTGCATCATACTCCTCTGTTGTGAAAAATTCATGAGCTCCTGCTCATGAGATTCCCAGCGTCGTTGTTGAAATCCTCCTGGATCCCAAATAGTCCTCTGGAGCTGTTCATTTTCTCCACTGCTCTGTTGCTGCTGCTACTTCTTCTGCTCTATTGCTGCTACTATCTCCCTTCTACTCAGCCTTCCTCTACTGGAAGTATCCTGTACTGATTTCAACATTAGCTTCCTGATCTCCTCAATATCCTCGTCCAACTGCTCAAGTGGTTGGCTCTGTCCTTGCAGTCTTCTCCACCACAATTCCTCTTTGCAAATAAGAAGATAAACTAGATCTCCCATGCTATCTTCTTCATCTCCTGTGGCCTTAGCTTGCCACTCTGCTGCAAATTTCAGCTTCGCAGTCCTCTCATTGAGCTGCTGCTCAGCTTTTTCCTATGACAACTCTGTTGCTGCCATATCTCTTTGTGTTGGCTCAAGTCCAACCTCTCCCAGCTGCTCCTTGGGTTGGTATTCTTTTTCTGCTTCCAACCTAATCTGTTGGATGTGCATGCACTACACCTTCACCCTTCTCTCCAGGGCTTCAAAATCTTGATACAACTCAACAAAATATACGCTGTCTTCTTCCCCTTCTTTTCCTACTGCAAGCTCCAATGCTGCAGTCTTCTCAGCTTCTCGGCTGAAAATGTTGAGCCATTCCTCAGAATTATCATCTTCCTCTGCTACTGGGATAGACATTAGTGTCTACTCCCCTTATTCCTCCATGACAATCCCTACTGGATGTCGGTCTTCTGTTGCTTCTTCTACAACACACACTCTTTCCTCAACTGGGCTCAATGGAAGGAATATTTCAATTCCCCCAATGATCAGAATTCCCTTCTGATCCTTCTCCTCTGTCAACTGTCCTTACTGATATGAACTTAGCTCTGATATCATCTACTCTCCCTTTCCCTCCTGGCAGTATGGGATTTCTATGCTGCCCCCTTGGTAGTCTATGAGATCCTCAGATCTCATCTCATTGCCCTCCTGGCAATCTGAATTTTTGGTCCTGCCCTCTTGGCAGTTTATGAGATCATCCAGTGATCTCTCTCCCTCATCCTCATCACTGAGATTTCTCCTAGCTTCTGGTTCACACACCTGAACCATATCCTTCTCATCATTCCTGAGGCTTTCAACATGCCTCAACCATCCTCTTATCAACCTCTGTTGTCTTCTAGCCACTAATTCCCTGACTGGCCATTTTACCTTTGTCCTCATGGGGCATTCATACACCCAATGTGATCTTGCATCCTATTGCATCTGTAGTGCAAGTTCATCCATCCTCGCTCTGATCTCGATGAGATATTTATCCACCTCATCTTTGCTCGGCTTCTGATGGATATTCTTTCCATCGCGTCTATGGCCTTCAGTAGCCATTTTTCTGCCTTCTTTCTGCCCTCTTGGAAAACTTGCTGCTATCACTCTAAAACCTTGAGTGCTTCCAGCGTCCCCTTTAGTCCTCCCGACTGTCTATTTGACTACCGCACACCTGCAAACAATCACCAAAGAGTTCCAATACTCTGCCTTCCTTCTGCCTGTCTCTGCAAGCTGCCTCTGATACCAAACTGATGTGTACCAGAGTATTCTTTTTCTTTCGCTTCCTCTACTTGAAATATATAGAAAAAATCAAGCTCTAATACCACTTGATGCAGACCCCTGACCCTCATGTTGAGATCCACTCAAAGGATCGTTCTAATCTCCTTGATCCGAAGCGGCTCCTTTGGTTCCTCACTGAAAGCCCACGACGAATCTGATCCATAGGTCCTTTTGAAACCCCCCTTATGCGAACAGGCACAAGGTGCGAGCTGCACCTCCACATGACCACAACTGGGCCTTGACGCAAGCACCTTTCGCAAACCACAACTCATGAGTTCGTGGGTCGAAGACCCTCGACTCCTCTTTTCCAAACTCCCGATACCTGAGATTGCAATACGGGTATATCTCCTTCTCTGCTAGCACCTCTATCAAAAACCACAGGCTAGGGATAACAACTAGCACCTCTCTCTACTCATGACTTCATGAGTTGAAGGGTTGAACCTACAGGCCCTTCTTTTATGAGACTCCGAGATGTCAAAGTCAGAGGAGATTTGACTCCTTCGATACTTCTCACAGCTCACAACTTCGCGAGTTGGTTTGTTAAGCCTTCATGCTCCTTTCTTACAAGAACCCAAATCATGAGAAGTCAACAGGGTGTTGACTCCCTCCCAGGTGACGAGTGTTCACCTGTCAACCACGCGGTCCCCACCTGAATTGATGCACCACGTGTTCGCCCAAGACCTTGGCCCTCGACAATTTGTGACTTCTACAATCGAAAGGAAGTTCCTCCAAACCCCAAAACTTCGATACGCGATGCATAAAGATGCCAGATCTCATGGCTCTCCTTCTTCCTTGATCAACGGTTCAAATTGCATCGCGATCTCGCGACTCGGGACTTTGTAGAGAAAAGGCCTCCGCCTCCTAGCTCACGATACCCGAATTCATGAGATAATCCTCATCCCTACCACTTGTCCTCTAGAATGGACGGTCCTGATCCTTTCGGGATTTTGTGGGTCAAGAGTTCCAATTCCTGCCCTTTGTATCTCTCAGTAGCCGAAATGATGAAATAGGGCTTTCACTCCCCTCTTCTCATACGAGGGTTAAATTGAGTGCTCCTTTCAACAGATCCGAGGGCTATTAGCTGTCTGAGCTAGATCTGACGGCCCAGATCTACTTTCTTTCACTGCGCTCTCCTGCGCTGCCTGGACATGAAACTTCAATGGTCCAGATCTTTTTCCTCTGCTCGATCCGATGGTAGTTATGCCCTCCTGAGCTTCCACCCCTCTCTTCCGACCTCTGTGACTTCTCGGTCACTGCTCTGTGCACGAAAGCCCTGCTCCTACTGAACTTTCTTTACTCTGAAACCTTGAAAGGTTTCTTGACTTTTGCACTCCTTGTAGAGTCAGTACACAAAAAGGTGCTATCTATCCTGAGCTTCGGGACTTAGAATAAGTCCTCTCTTTCTGTCTCTCACTCCTACGCTTGACAAGCCTTTAGTTGGCTGTCGATCAACACTTCAACCAATTGTTGGCCTGGTGCACTCCTTGCACAGGTCTTTATCCTCGGTCCATTTCTCTCCTTGAAGGGATGGAAATGCCCTCTGGAAACTTCCTTCTCAAGCACTCCTTGCTGAGCCTTCAAGATGTTCAACAACCCTGTGAAGATCCTCTCCTGGACTCTTCTTTGTTCTAGAACTCAAAGGAGTTCTTTCCTGTGCACTCTGCACATCCACTCAATGCCCTCCTGGTAGAGTCTCCTCAGTATACCTGTCCCTTTTCTGAACTCAACCCAGAGTTCTATTGTGCACTCTAGTACCTACTTAATGCCCTCCTGGCAGAGCTTCCAAAATCATCAGTGATTCTGATTGCTCTTTGAACTCACAATAGAGCTATTCTCTTCACTCTCTGCACCTACTCGATGCCCTCCTGACAGAGCTCTCACAAAATCTTGCAGTGATTCTATTCTGTCCTGTGCCCTCTTCTGCACAGTCCTACCTGCAAGGTGTTCAACAACCTTGAGGTTTCCTTCCTGAACCTAAGACTTCAGCTGGTGCGCCCTCCTGGCACGTCTTCATCCAAATCCCATAGGATTTAGAAGTTCATTCCTTGCACTGGCTTACAGAACCCATAGTGTTCTATTATGAACTCCTTGCATGAAGATTCAAAGAACCCCAAACCTGAAATCAAAGAACCCACAAATAGTAGAACATATCTGTCCCTGCAAATGCAACTCTAGAGCATATAAAGAACACACAAAGACATTCATAAACACATAAAGACACATAAACTCATGCAAGAAATCTGCTCTTTATATTAATATGAAATGCCTCCTTTTCAAGGTGTTCTTGAGCTTAGACTTTGACAGAGTCTCAGCTCCTTCTCTCCTCCACTCTATGTTGTGGGGTAAAATCTACCTACAGACTAGCAAATAGAGTTCAGACTTTGCATGCAGATATGACCGAAGAGAAACTACTTTTCTACTTTCATCCTTAGATTTAAATCCCCTTTTCTTAGTAAATGCATGGAAAGATCAACCTACCTCGTTTCCGACGTTTGATGTCGATCCTCCCTTGTACTTGATTACTTGTTCAAAATACTCCTTCCAAAGCTAACCTGCATCCAAGACAAGCAACAACTATGCATGCATACTACTTATATACTAACGGGTTAGAAATCCAAAGATATACTAATCAAATTGCAAAAAGTTCATGAATTGGGATGGAAAAAGAATTTTCTTTATTACTTAGAATGAGTCAACTTACAAAAGTTGAGACCAACCACCGCTCCTCAAACCTGATCCTAGGATCCTCTTCTTCTGTCCTCCAACTGCTTTTCTTTAAATCTCCTTTGGCACAAGGAAAAGATAAAAGGTTGGGACAATGGGAATACGTAAATGGGCAGAGTTTCTTTGCTATATTTTTCCTCATCCAAATGGGACCCCTACCCATTCTTTTATAGGCTAGAAGGAGCTAGGTATTTGAATGAACCCTCGGCCATGCATGGCCGGGAGTTTTAGTTAACTCACCCATAGATTTTTGTTCCATCGACAACTTTCCTTTTTTCATGCTTTTGTCTGTCCACGCAGGCTGTTTTGGATTAGCCAGCGTGTACACGTGTGTAGTAATGGATTAGGGAATGTGGGCCTTTATACAAGATTATTTTCAAAGAGTTGTTCAATAGTGTTTTGGAAAAGAAGGGATATGAGTTGGCCTGATGCTAGGTAAGCATGTGTGGTGCAATTTAGGGTTATAACAGATGCCCCCTAATGTGTGAGGTCAGAAGAGCATCTGATGGCCGAAATACATTACCAATCTTTACTGATGTGCCGAACGATTGAGCCCAAGGATCAAGAACCGGGAGGTGCCGTCTGCAAAATAACAAATGTCTCACCAAGGTGGGCATACCCATGCTCGGGATAAAATAGAATCATGTCTACCAATCAAATACACTATAGATCCATGTAAAATAACTATAAAGAGTAGCCGTGAACAATACACATCGTAGCTACATCTCGAAATCAGAAAGATATACATATAGAGTATCCATCTTCCAGAAGCTGATTCAGCCTGATGGCTGGAGATGAGATCTTTAGAGCTCGAGAAACAACTTCAAAATCTTCAAAAATTGGGTAGGAGTGTAATATGAGTGTATGACTGCACTACCTAGAGGTCTTCGACGGCTCGTCGGTCATGGACTTGGTAATCTTGATGATCAAACTGAAGGCTTCAGTGATTTCGAACAAGGACTTGATTGGATGTTCAGGATGGCTGGGTATGAGGACAAGAGACATATTGTAAAGGGGCTGAATCAAGCTTGGTGACAAACTTCCCTTGGATAATAGCACGATAAATGATGAGACTCAGGAAACATGTATGTTAATCATAAGTCTACAAAGTAGGAGGCAATGCAAACTCTCCATATGTTTGGAAGGATAACCAACGGTGGAGGACACAACTCTATATAGCGGGAAAAATCTTCCTAAGGTCATACTACATCCTATAGTCTGATGAATAAATGGACATATGTGCTTTATCCAAGGGCGACTCATTATGCTGCCAATAAAGAAAATACTTTTCCCTTCCTCTTTTTGGGGTATATTTGATTTTTTTGTTCTTTTCAATAATTGTGGAATAATAATAAAGGAATATTACATTACAAGGGAGGAACGAGTGTTGCAAACATACAAGCTCAAGGCACAAGGACAAGACTGCTGTTCTAGTAGAATGATACTCGGGAAAAATCCTCCGGGGGCCAAAGGTGTTAAGACGCAGAAGCAAACTGTTACAAGGCTGGCGTATAAGGTATGCAAATGCGGTCAAAAAAACACACAATGGTAACATCCTTCGATGTAAGTTTAGCAAGCCCAAAGAAGGTAAGCTCGGTGGTTTTTCATATTTAGAGAGTCTGAAAAAACATAAAAGGAGACTCCATTGGGGTACATTTTTCGAAGGTAGTCTAGTCAGTTCGAAAAAAGGGTAAACTAGCACCGACAAGACGTCTATTCAAAACCATTTTAACGAGTGTGATAAAGACAAGGTCACTCGACCATTTTTTCATTTTTAAGGAGTCTGAAAAAAGATTAACTATGGACTTCGTCAGGAATATTCTTTTGGACCAATTTAACGAGTGTGAAAGAATAAGGTCACTCAACAATCTTTTCAATTTTAGGGAGTTTGAAGAGAGCTTAACTATGGACTTCGTGGGGGTTCCTTCTTCGTAAGTTTAGTCCCTCAGGCCCAAAAAAGGGATAAAATTATAGCTGAGAGTACTCTTCTATAGAGCTAAAGTTCCATAGAGTATACCTTTGTTCGTACAGTTGACTGTTCGGACTGAAAAAGGGGTAAACTACCGCCGGATAGACGTGACTTCAAATCTCAGTTTAACGAGCGTGAAAGGTCACAAGATTTCTCAGCAATCTTTTCATGTTTAGAGGGTCTGAAAAGGGCTTAAAAGGAGATCCGTTGCTTTTTTGGGAGTCCCGAGGGTGAGATCAAGAGCAAAGAAGAATCATGCAAATGAGGCTCAAACTCATATTCAGGAAAGACTATAAGGACTCCCGAGCCTACAGTGTTTTAGAGACGGCATGGACACCATAATGCAACCAGGACCTACCTAGGGCATCCATGTTCTAGTAAGATCTATCGCCAAGTTGTGACACTTCTAAAGCAGATATGGTGGTTCTATGTCACAACCTAATGGGATCGATCCTATGGCAGAGGAAAAAGACAACGAGACACAAAAGTCGGGGTAATAACCTAACCTATATGCTCAAGTTGATTCTTGGAAAAATTTTCATGGACCATCAAAATTTCCTCAAAACTCAAACAAAAATGTCCCAATACCCAATCAAATCCCTCCCATATAACTCCTCAATCACTCTAAATGGTTTTTGGTATAAAGAAATTGATAAGGGAGGCCAAGAAAGTGACAAAAAGGGGCCAAAAAGTCTATAAATAGAAGCTGGCAGCTCATTATCACCATTGCTGATTTGGAAATTGACTCTGGAGCCAAAAGACCCCCTTTGATAAAAACGGTGATTCCGGGAGCTACAGTGGACGAAACAAACTTTCACTTGGACCAAGTAAGTACAAACTCCCCTATCTAGCTATTCAATTCTTTCTTTTTGCTGTTGATTTCATTTTTTGGGTGGGCGTCAAACTTTAAAAGGTCAGCCCTAGGTTCACACGGGCAGAGTGAAGCTTGCCCGCGTGTACACGTGACTGTCACCTAGACAGCATGCATGGACCCCATTTTATAGACAAAAAGAACTAAAGAGCAGTCACCGACCCTCTTGAACTTGGTTGTTTTGGTAGGATGTATGTCCACTGGAGGGAAAGGGAGCATGAAGCAATTAGTGAGTTGGTTGCGGGAGATCCAAATGTCATGGCCGCATTGATGCAATGTGGTTTTCTTAAGTTCTTCCTATGTCCATTTATGCGAGTGCAACCGAGGCTACTGAATGCCTTGGTTGACTATTGGCACCTTGATGTAGAGGCCTTCATGCTAGAGGGGTAATCACTGGTGCTCACCACTGAGGATATCTATTTTTTGATTGGCCTCTCAAGGAGAGGGGAACCGGTCAATTTCAGGACGATTCCATCAGGGCCGCATAACATAGCGGAACTGATAGCCCTGCACTGTGAGGCTGGGACAAACCATTTGATCTCCCAGGTTCCCATAAGTAATATTACTAACCTATCGCTGCAAGCGATATTATTTCTTATTGGGCGGATTACCGGTTCAATGGCCTTGCATCAGGAGTCTCACGCACAGATGAACTGTGCTATCCAGTGCTTGAATGCACATATTTTTGACTGGAGAACCACACTACTGGAGTGTATGAAGAGGCAATTGACAGATTGCCGACAGTGGACACAGAGGAATTTCGGGTTCATGACGATTTTGTGTTCATTCTTTTTCGAGAGAGTTCTGAGATTTAGTCCTCGGGAAGTGGTACGAGGACATCAGGCCTCTTTTCCTGCAGTATGTAGATGGGCAGTATTACTGCCACGACAGGGTGGTGGAAGGACTAATGAGTTCTTCGATGATGATTTTTTTACATGGCTGTCACGGCAGATCCTTGTGATCAAGGATTACCCATATGCAGGGATAGACTTCTCTAGAGATCCTGAGATACCCGTGCCTCCTGGTGAGGAGCGAGGGGAGATGGGTAAGTCTCCACCTTTGTAGTTTTTTTGTTGTATATGTAATTTTTGTTATATATATATCATTTTTTTTTATATGCGATATTATTTGACGGATATTTTTTTGTTGCATGAAGATGTGGGACCCGTGCAACCTACCAATTATGCACAGAACATGCATCGTCCTCAGGAAGAAGCCGCAGCTGCCGCTGCCGAGGGACCAACAGTCACAAGAAACCTCCTAGTCGGGGAGGCTGAGAGGGTACTTAGACGAGTTGAGTGGAACTTTACTGCACTCACTTGCACAGTCCCGATGGCAGAGATAGAGGACCTGCCTCCATCCATGTAGCCTCATGTAGTGGGGGCACCTCGGGCATGGGTCCGATTGTTTAGGCATTTAGCCCACGCTGTGGACCAGTATAACAGGGTCCATAGGCCCTGAACCTATTTAGACTTTTTACGTGCCACGAGCACTACTTGTATATATTTTTTGAGGGCATAAGCCCTGTGACTCATTATTGGTCCTGTTTTTGAGGCGCTTGCGTCCATCTATGTACTCTGGTTACTTTATGATTTATATATGGTTTTTTGATCTTTTGTGTCTTATGGATCATGTGTGCAAAAATGTATTTACATGTTTATGTCAATGTTCTTTCATATGTGTGCAAGATGCCAATCTAAAATTTGATTAGCTAGAGTATTTGTAATTTGGTTTAATCTCCTAGGAACATGAAAATATGTAATATAATAAAAATTTCGTTCTAAGAGACGTACCCTAAGGAATCGTCGGTGTAAAGTTGGATCATGAACCCGGTATACTCTATTTAACTGAGACACAACCAATTGAGCGTCGAGATAGATCCGGAGATGAGAGATACCCAATGACAGAACATCACGAAGCAACTCAATAACTGCATTGTACTCGATGACATTATTTGTGGTGTCACCTAAGCATGTACCTCCGGAAGATAACAACTGGCCTTGAGGTGTAAAGATTACCTAAGCTACGGAGGCAAGCCTCCGAGTGTGACAACTAGCACTGTCTGCATACCCAACGAACACCTCATAATCACTTGACATCTGCCATATTGACGAAAGATAACATCAATGACACGTCCATAACATTTTAAAAGAAACTAAAAAAGTAATAGTACAAAGACTATACATATGTTACAAAAAGTCACCCACAGTGGCCTACCTATGAGTAATACTTCTTGAGGTAGAGCCCATTTCTAGGCTCCACCCAAGCATTCCCTTCGAAATCAACCAGACGATAAGCATCCTTTTTTAATACCTCTTTTATGATGAAGGGTCCGAACCACATGGGTTTGAATTTTCTTGCCCCAAGGGGGTCCTTATCTTGGTCATAGATCAAGACAAGGTCGACTTCAGAGAAAATCCGAGGATGAATGGACCTATCATACTGACACTTGACCTTATGTTTGTGAGCCTCGTTGGCCAGGGCCGCATCAAGACGCTGGTCATTGAGCTGCTCAAGGTGTACTAACTGTTCTTCAAGTGGAGAAGTGTCTAGAAATAATTGTACTGCCAATTTTAGAGATGGGATCTGACATTCGATGGGAAAGACTGCCTCCATCCTGTAAATGAGTTGAAAAGGTGAGAAACCAGTTGTAGTCTTAACAGATGTTCGGTAAGCCCATAATGCCGAGTATAACATCAAATTCCAATTTGACTTGGCTGAGTTGATAGTTCGCTCTAGCATAGTCTTAAGAGTTTTGTTTACAGCTTCCACCTACCCATTGGCTTGGGGGTAGTAGGGTGATGAATTCTCTTGCCATAACCCAAGCTTTGATGTTAATTCAGTCATCATTTGGTTCTGAAAGTGACTTCCATGGTCAGTGACAATCTCTCTCGGGATGCTGAACCTCACTATGATCTGGTTGAATAAAAAGAGAGCTGCAGTCTCTCCATCAGCTTTAAACGTTGGCATAGATTCAACCCACTTAGTGAAGTAGTCTATAGCTACGATGATATAGAGGTGCCCCCTTGCCGAAGGGGGGTTGCAAGTAGTGTAATCAATCCCCCACTTGGTGAAGGGACCAACTGTGATGACAGGAAACATGGGAGTGGGATGTGCTCTCATCTTCCGAGAGAAGATTTGGCACTGTAACACCCTGTTTCCCCCAGTTTGTAAATATAACTGAACTGGCCAAGGACTATGGCAAAACTCATAAGTATGAATGTGTGCTGTAAATGGACCTGCAGGAAGAGGTCAATGAATGTAAATGATAGTTTGAATTTATTGCAGAAATGATGAGAGGGGATGTGCGGAAAAGAGACCATGATGGTGGTGGAGGGCACCTTGAAAAATGGGCGTTAACTTCCACCAAGAATTAAATACCGTATTTTTGGACTCCACTGGCCCGAAGAACCAAAAGCGGCTCGCTAGCCCTGAAATTAATGCCTTGCAGGCTGGTAGGTTGATGGCTTGATGAGGGATGGGGAGGTGAACCGCCTATCCGTAGAGCCATCATGAATGACCAGCGCAAGGGTAATCGTGCCACATGCAACCTTACGAGAGGATAAGGTGTATGGATGAAACGATTGAAAGGGGGCAGACGCGAGGGAAAACGCGGGCAATTTTTATGCAGAGTAAGTGATCACAGGGAGGAAGGGGATGCAACCTTCGCTCCTGGGCGCTGGCAGACACAAAGACGCAGGTCTCAGGACATCATGGTCTCAGCTCGGGGGTGGCTAGTGTTAAATCCATTAGGAGTCACTACGCCTACGGTTGGGTCGAAACGAGCACCCCACTCAGTAGTTGCTTCTATTGCTGAAGTATTTCTGATAAGTGTTTTGCTCATATTGCATTCTGAAATTAATATGCTGTCACATATGTTCATGGACTGTGAAATTGTAAATGTTTCCTATGAAGGAATTGTCTGTACAACAATTATTAATATGGAGTAGATGTTAGCTCATAGAACTTGTGAAATTGTGAAGAATTACAGTATGCGAGTGTCCGCGTAGTGTTTGATACGAATAAGTTGATATATGCTTATCACAAAGGATACCATGCATTAATTACGTCGATAAAATGAAGCTAACCATGCCCAGCTGCCCTCGGGGAGTTGTCTTCCTTTATCTGCCTCCGGGAATGCCCCGGTAGGAATCTCTGCTCAGAGGTTCCCTCCTTGGAAAGGTTCACCAGGAAACCAGAACAAGGACCCGAACGCATCGGCCTTATTAACCCTGCACAAGGAGGAACGATTTTATTAAGGTTCCAAGGGGGTAGTGTTGTGAGAAGTGACAAATCGACGGATGAGATCTCGTTGGAGGAACCATAGTCATTCACGACCATTAGATTGACGAAATTAACGCAGGCGTTACTTACCTTGCCCCTTCTTCCTCTATCATCGTGAGTAACGAAAAATTGGGATCGTAAATCCCAAGACCTGGGAGACTGAACCTAGACCATTGGATCTCGGTCCAATTTACCGTCAGCCATCGGATCTGGAGTAGAAATCCCGTAAACCGTTGGATCGGGAGGAGTTGCACGGAGTATAGCCCCTGGAAGGGAAGCATGCAGGGGAAATGATCTGAACCGCCAGATCTCAAACCATAGTCCCGACAGCCATCGGATCTCGAGAAGTTGCACCAGAGTTAAACCTTAGTGTGCAAAGAAAGAATCCTAGCCGTTGGTCTCGGCAGGACACGTGTCAGCACTCTGAGAAGTCATCGGGATTTTGGAGGCATCGGGGTTTTACAGGTCGAGAGAATTGAGACCTCTTGAGCCTCGAAACTTCGACAGAGAATCTCAGCCATTGATCTCTGCCAAAACACGTGGCAAGAGATCCCGAAGAGTCGGGAATCGGGGATCCTGAGAGCAAGAGAAACAGGACTTCGAAAGTCTCGAAATCGAGCAAATCTAAGCCGTCTGGTTGGAGAGGGACACGTGTCACGAGATCATCCATCTCAGAGATCCGGGGTACCAGGTATCGGGGCCACTCAAGTCTCGAAACAACGATAAGATCTGGACCGTCCATCGGAGGGACATGTGTTAGAGATCAAGCGCCATCGGCATTTGATACATCGGGAAATCGAAATTTCTGAGGGCAAGGGACATGGGACAGGATAAGTCACGAAACTCCGAGAAAGGGACCTCAACCGTTGATCTTGGTAGGACGGGTGGCAGGAGATCTGGGCGAGTCGGCATTTGGAGCATCGGGTTTTCCAAAGGCAAGAACTCTTTCATACAGGAATCGCGATCCGTGATTTCCCGACGCAATCATAACCGTTAAACTGAGGGACGCGTGTCCAAGGATCCTGAAGAGATCGAGGTTTGGCATTTCGGGATTCTTGGTGACAAGAAACTCACGACAGGAGGAGTCGCGAAATCCCGAAGCGCGATGGTCCCATAGTCATAGCACTCTAGTGGAGGACGGGTGTCACTCCATGCCATCATAGGGAGTGTGGGCCATAGGCGCCAGAACAAGGGACAGGTGTCGGAAGGTCAAGCTTGGCCGTGAGTCAACGCCAAGTGGCATCGGGGATCGGAGGATCGGAATTTGCGAAGGCCTGTGCCTCGCGACATCATAAACCCCGTAACCCCGATGGAAGGTTATACGGCGACAGGCATATGGTAAGTGGTCACATGGAGCATGGTATAACCAAGGGGGCTAGCTAGCGTAAAGACGCGTCGAGAGTCCAGGGGACTTGTGCGCCATAACATTGAAAGGCGCCAAACCCCGACAGGAATTAAGTCTGTGGTCTTGTGAACGTTGTGGTCGTATTGAACAGGACTTAGCCCGGAAATCCAATACGCTAGGAACACATCAGAGAATCAGTAGTTCCGGGTACATGGGCACTTCGGCACCGCAAACTCCGAAACCCCGATGAGAAGCTGTCGTATGGTCATACAGAAACCGGTCGTATGGATCAAAGGCTTAGCCACGTAGGGCTAAGACAACCAAGGGGTGAAACGGAGATCGATGTTTGTAGTTGTCAATATATCGTGGGTGTCCAAACCCCGATAGAAGGAACCCCGAATCCTGGTATAGAGTCAGGGATTTGCATTTCGCTAATACGGGTTTGTGGAGATTTCTCCTGTATGGGAGATTAACCCAAAATTTTTAAAAATTACGATAGTGGGTGTGTCACAAAGTGGTATCAGAACATGGTTACAACACTCCGCCTGATTGGGCTCATGCACCAGTCACACCATTCGCGCATAAACCTCGTACGAAACACTCCTATGAGGAGTACCCCTGACTTAACTATCTTATCCAGGATTAAAAACTTGGAATATGAACACCCGACTGTGTATGCATGTTAAAGAATTGTGGAATTATGCACAAATTA
>ML822675.1:71502-83591 GCA_009831015.1 Picea engelmannii | reverse complement strand
CATATAATTGACTGGTCTGTGATCCAGGTGGAACCGGAGGGAGAATTCCTGCCAGAACCCCAATGCATATTGGACAGAAGGGAAACCCAACTCCGGAACAGAACCATTGCACAGGTCAAGGTGCAGTGGAAACATTTTGGCCCCGATGAGGCTACATGGGAAATGGAGGATTCCATGAGACAGGCATATCCGATTTTGTTTACTTCTGTACATGTAATTCATGTTAGTGGCTGAGAACATAGAGGATGATGTTCCTTTCTAAGGGGGAGAGAATTGTA
This sequence comes from Picea engelmannii, assembly GCA_009831015.1. Taxonomy (NCBI): domain Eukaryota; kingdom Viridiplantae; phylum Streptophyta; class Pinopsida; order Pinales; family Pinaceae; genus Picea; species Picea engelmannii. Next base: position 83,313 of record ML822675.1, on the reverse strand, counting down.
ACACCATGTTTCCCCCAGATTGTAAATATAACTGAACTGGCCAAGGACTATGGAAAAACTCATAAGTATGAATGTGTGCTATAAATGGACTTGCAGGAAGAGGTCAATGAATGTAAATGATAGTTTGAATTTATTGCAGAAATGCTGAGAGGGGATGTGCGGAAAAGAGACCACGATGGTGGTGGAGGGCACCTTGAAAAAGGGGCGTTAACTTCCACCAAGAATTAAATACCGTATTTTTGGACTCCACTGGCCCGGAGAACCAAAAGCGGCTCGCTAGCCCTGAAATTAATGCCTTGCAGGCCGGTAGGTTGATGGATTGATGAGGGATGGGGAGGTGAACCGCCTATCCATAGAGCCATCATGAATGACCAACGCAAGGGTAATCATGCCACACGCAACCTCACGAGAGGATAAGGCGTATGGATGAAACGATTGAAAGGGGGCAGACGCGAGGGAAAACACGGGCAATTTTTATGTAGAGTAAGTGATCGCAGGGAGGAAGGGGATGCAACCTTCGCTCCTGGGCGCTGTCAGACATAGAGATGCAGGTCTCAGGACATCGTGGTCTCAGCTCGGGGGTGGCTAGTGTTAAATCCATTAGGAGTCACTACGCCTACGGTTGGGTGGAAACGAGCACCCCTCTCAGCAGTTGCTTCCATTGTTGAAGTATTTCTGATAAGTGTTTTGCTCATATTGCATTCTGAAATTAATATGCTGTCACATATGTTCATGGACTGTGAAATTGTAAATGTTTCCTGTGAAGGAATTGTCTGTACAACAATTATTAATATGGAGTATATGTTAGCTCATAGAACTTGTGAAATTGTGAAGAATTACAGTATGAGAGTGTCCGCGTAGTGTTTGATATGAATAAGTTGATATATGCTTATCACAAAGGATACCATGCACGAATTACGTCGATAAAATGAAGCTAACCATGCCCAGCTTCCCTCGGGGAGTTGTCTTCCTTTATCTGCCTCCGAGAATGCCCCAGTAGGAATCTCTTCTCAGAGGTTCCCTCCTTGGAAAGGTTCACCAGGAAACCAGAACAAGGACCCGAACGCACCGGCCTTATTAACCCTGCACGAGGAGGAACGATTTTATTAAGGTTCCAAGGGGGTAGTGTTGTGAGAAGTGACAAATCGACGGATGAGATCTCGTCGGAGGAACCATAGTCATTCACGACCATTAGATTGACGAAAGTAACGTAGGCATTACTTACCTTGCCCCTTCTTCCTCTATCATCGTGAGTAACGAAAAATTGGGATCGTAAATCCCAAGACCCGGGAGACCGAACCTAGACCGTTGGATCTCGGTCCAATTTACCGTCAGCCATTGGATCTGGAGTAGAAATCCCGTAAACCATTGGATCGGGAGGAGTTGCACGGAGTATAGCCCCTGGAAGGGAAGCGTGCAGGAGAAATGATTTGAACCGCCAGATCTCAAACCATAGTCCCGACAGCCGTCGGATCTCGAGAAGTTGCGCCGAAGTTAAACCTTAGTGTGCAGAGAAAGAATCCTAACTGTTGGTCTCGACAGGACACATGTCAACACTCTGAGAAGTCATCGGGATTTTGGAGGCATCGGGGTTTTACAGGTCGAGAGAATTGAGACCTCTTGAGCCTCGAAACTCCGATAGAGAATCTCAACCATTTATCTCCGCCAAAACACGTGGCAAGAGATCCCGAAGAGTCGGGAATCGGGGAATCGGAGATCCTGAGAGCAAGAGAAACAGGACTTCGAAAGTCTCGAAATCCCGAGAGCAAATCTAAGCCATCCGGTTGGAGAGGGACACGTGTCACGAGATCGTCCATCTCAGAGATCCGGGGTACCAGGTATTGGGGCCACTCAAGTCTCGAAACAACGATAAGATCTGGACCGTCCATCGGAGGGACAGGTGTTAGAGATCAAGCGCCATCGACATTTGATACATTGGGAAATCAGAATTTTCGAGGGCAAGGGACACGGGACAGGATAAGTCGCGAAACTCCGATAAAGGGACCTCAACCGTTGATCTTGGTAGGACGCGTGGCAGGAGATCTGGGCGAGTCGGCATTTGGAGCATCGGGTTTTCCAAAGGCAAGAACTCTTGCATACAGGAATCGCGATCCACGATTTCCCAACTCAATCATAACCGTTAACCTGAGGGACGCGTGTCCAAGGATCCTGAAGAGATCGGGGTTTGGCATTTCGGGATTCTCGGTGACAAGAAACTCACGACAGGAGGAGTCGCGAAATCTCGAAGCACGACGGTCCCACAGTCATAGCACTCCAGTGGAGGACGGGTGTCACTCCATGCCATCATAGGGAGTGTGGGCCATAGGTGCCAGAACAAGGGACAGGTGTCGGAAGGTCAAGCTTGGCCGTGAGTCAACGCCAAGTGGCATCAGGGATCGGAGGATCGTAATTTGCGAAGGCCTGTGCCTCACGACATCATAAACCCCGAAACCCCGATGGAAGGTTATACGGCGACAAGCATATGGTAAGTGGTCACATGGACCATGGTATAACCAAGGGGGCTAGCTAGCGTAAAGATGCGTCGAGAGTCCAGGGGACTTGTGCGCCATAACATTGAAAGGCGCCAAACCCCGACAGGAATTAAGTCTGTGGTCTTGTGAACGTTGTGGTCATATTGACCAGGACTTAGCCTGGAAAGCCAATACGCTAGGAACACATCGGAGAATCGAGAGTTCCGGGTACATGGGCACTTCGGCACCGCAAACTCCGAAACCCCGACGAGAAGCTGTCGTATGGTCATACAGAAACTGGTCGTATGGATCAAAGGCTTAGCCACGTAGGGCTGAGACAACCAAGGGGTAAAACGGAGATCGGTGTTTGTAGTTGTCAAGATATCGTGGGTGTCCAAACCCCGATAGAAGGAACCCCGAATCCTGGTATAGAGTCAGGGATTGGCATTTCGCTAATACGGGTTTGTGGAGATTTCTCCTGTATGGGAGATTAACCCAAAATTTTTAAAAATTACGATAGTGGGTGTGTCATAGGCACGGATGGCACTTCTTAACCAATTCTATACAATCTTTGATAAGTGTTGGCCATAAGTAACCTGCTCGTAGAATCTTTTGGGCTATTGCCAACCCAGACAAATGACTGCCACAAGCTCTGGTATGGAAATCATTGAGCACGATAACGGCCTGCTCATGTGTGAGACATCGATGTAAGATGCAGTCTACACCTTTCCAATACAATGTATCATTGAGTATGAGATAATTCTTAGCCTGATGGCATATACGCCGATGCTCATCACGAGAAGCAGAAGTGGGGCACTTTAGATTCTGGATATAGATAAGTATATCTCCGTACCAGGGATCTGAAGATGTGATAAAAAACATATCTCCCCGGATAGGCGATTCTTCAGGCACAACGTCACCTGACTCAACCAGAAGTTTCGAAATAAGCTCTGTGAAGACCAATGACTTTTTGGACTTTGCTGAAATGAAGACTAAGTCAAACTCCTAGAGGATGACTATCCATCTACTGATTTTTCCACCTATTACCCGTCGTGTCAATATGTATTGGAATGGATTCACGACAACGATGATGGTGGTCTTGCGAAACATAACACAATGACAGAACCGTTGAATAGCATGAACTGCTGCCAATGCAAGTTTTTCGATATGAGAATAATTGATTTCCGGTCCTACAAGGCCTCGGCTCAGGTAATAGATCACGTATTCTGAGAATAAATCATCTTCCTGAACTAAAACCATGCCAATGGTTGACTCTACGGAAACTAGATATAATAAGAAATCTTTGTTATAGTTAGGTGGCCGTAGCAGAGGGGTTGTTGTGAGGGCATGTTTTAATGCGTCGAAAGAGTGCTAAGTGGCATCATCCCAGTAAAAAGGAACATCTTTATTCAGCAAGCACATAAATCCCTTGGTGATTTCAGCATAGTTGGTGATGAAGTGTCTTAAAAAGTTCACCTTGCCTTGTAGACTCTGAAGTTGAAGGATTGTGCATGGGGGGGAAACTGGATTATTGCCTCCACCATGAGAGGATTGACCATGATCCCTGTTGTTGATACAATGAAACCTAACAAACATCCTAACGTTATGTAGAAGCTGCACTTGTTTGGATTCAAGCGAATCCGAAAGTAGCGATAGCGTTCGAAGATCAGTCGAAGGTGTGTGGGATGATCCATTCTCTTGTGAGATCGCGATGCTAAATCATCTAGACAGGCCTCGACTATATGCTTGAGATCATGAAAAGAAAAATACATAGCCTGCTGGAAGGTGGCTCCAACATTTTTAAGACCAAAAGGCATCTTACGATATGTGAATGTACCCCAAGGACAAATGAATGTCGTTTTGTGTTGGTCTTCGGGTTTGATTTGGATTTGATTATATCCTGAAAAACTGTCCATGAAAGAAAAGGCTTCACAACCAGCACATTCATCAATGATTTGGTCGATGAATGGTGTGGGAAAATTATCTTTGGGACATGCCTTGTTCAAATCACAGAATTCAGTACATACATGAATCATGCCTTGTTTTTTATTGACAGGCACAGGATTTGACACCAATTGAGTCAAATGGATAGGATCGATAAAACCTGCCTTTAACAGTTTCTCAACCTTAATCTTGATGGTTGCTGCTTTCTTAGGATTAACTGGGTGAATTTTCTATCGAACAGGCTTGGCATCAAGATACGTTGTGATTTCATGTTCAACTATTTTTGGATCGATACCTGGCATTTCCTCATAAGACCAGGCAAAAACATCGCAAAATTCTTTGAAAAGATCCGTGTAGATTTGAATCTCTTTGGGGGAGTAATCCACTCCGACGAAGATGTTTTCCATGATGCCAGGGTTTCGAGAGATGTTTATTGGTATAGTTTCAATGATAGTTTCCATATTACCCTCATCATAAATTTCATGTGTAGCTAAGAGATTAATAAGACACGACTGATCTCCCGTCATGGTGACGGGGAATTCTCCTGCTTCGATTCGGCTTAACTTTGGGAGAAAATAAGATCGGTGATGTAGATCTTCCCAAGGTTTGTCCGAACTAGTCATTGCTTTGATTATGGCTTCATCAGAAGGCAAGACTAAGTCTAACAAATCGATGTTAGCGAGAGAACCCTAAGCCCAAATAGGCTCTAAAAGTGGATCTAATTCTTGTGAAGGAGTCAGATCAGTGTTAGCTGAAGCTTGCTGGACTAAAGAGTATGCTACTTCAGTGGTAGACAAGGGTATGGACATGCCTGGGTTTCTTGTCACATCCATCGTGACCGATGGGGAAGGAAGTATCCATGGATTCTCGAAGTAAGTCGTGCGGAATGACGAAATTTGAAAAATCTCAACCTTATGGTGATTGGATATAAATTTGATGTCACCGTGAGGGGGCAGGTAATCGAAGGTACCCATCAAGGATGGGCACAAACCAACTCCTACGTTAACGAAACCTAGTTGAGGATTATTAATCATCGGGACTGTGGATGCCCCCAAAGCTGGGTCAGGTCTGGAGAAAGACAATTGATCGATGGTCACTATCCGACCCTCGTGTGGAAACAACAAGACCCAAAAAAATGTAGCAACCACAGCTTGCATAGCATAAGTCCAACTCCGACCTAACAAGAGGTTATAGTTGAGGGGAGCATCAACTACCTCTAATTCGACACACATGGTCTTCCCTCCTAACTGCACGGGGAAAGAGGGAACGATGCCATGTGGTCAGAACGAATGATCGTCGAAAGCAGTGAGGAGAGTAGGTGATGGAGACAAAACGGGCTGGCCAATGGCCTTCCAACATGCCAATGACAAAATGCATGTCGAGGCGCCCTCATCGACCACCATGTGAAAGATATTCCAAGTAAAATTTTTCGTGGGGTAAGCCACTACTATATGAAACGCTACATGGTAAGGCAGACGAGGTTTTAAGTTGGTTGTATCTAACATGATGGTACCCAGATTACAAGTCTCAGTAGAGCCCAAAGCGGTTAACAAAGATTTCCTCTGAGAAGGGAAACTTTGGAGGACCTCCAAAGCAGACATCGCATAAGGGGTTTGTGATAAATCCTTCACCACAGAGTAGTTCTGGGCGGTCCTTGCGTTTGGGTTATGAAAAGATTTTTTAAATGCATCTTTTGGAATGCGTGTCATTGTTTCTCCCAACGTCTTCTCAATTTGTAGAGGAAGGGATGGGAGGTCCGCTTCTTTACCCTTCTCAGAAGTGCTTGGTTTATTATAGTCGTGTATTTTAGTCGATATAAAAGCATCACCCCTAAACATATATACGTTCGCAGATGTGGGGTTGTTCGGAGGTGGGCAGGTTTCTTGGTTGCCCCCGTCCATGCTTGCAGAGGCTTGAGTTAGATTTTTCCCATGTTGAAATGGATTAGTCAACACTGCCTGCTGTTGCTGTGTGACAAATTTTTGGGCCTCTGCAAGTCGAGGACATAGATGGGTCAGGTGGTCTTCCACACACAAGTTGCATATACCTGGCCTTCCGTTTTTCAGTGTTATCCCCACCAACATTATCAGTGGGTTTTTTATCCCCCTTACCCTTCTTTCATTGTTTTTTCTTCCCGTCAAGATACTGGGTGGCCTTTGGGTTAGTCGACTGCACAGTGTGTACTTCTGATGTTTTGGTAGGGGGAGAAACCAAAGCAGTAGTTTGGCTGGCCGCTGTGTGTTGTATAGATAACTACTGCAACTGCTTCCCCAATTGCTCAACGAGATTTGTTTGTGCTGAACCAACAATACCATCAGCATGTGGTCCAACTCTCTGTCTAGTTTTATCTAGTATTGAACGTGGCGCATCTGGAAAGATGTTGTATAATAAACCGTACTGAGAATAGATGAGCTCAAACTGTTGAGCCCTCGTGATGGAATCTTCTTCGGAGAAAACTTCGGACATCGCGACGTCTTTGGATAACTGCGGGAACAAAGACTTAAGGAACCACTCAAGCAAGAATGATGGTGGGACTGGTACTTTGATTAAACTCTTCCGACGTCTCCATTCTCAGATGTGATCAGAGATATGGTCCGCTGTTGTTTGTTTGAAATTGGCGAGTAGCTCTGTACCAGTGTCGTATCTCACAGGTAACTGGAAATGGTTCAAGAAAGCCATCGCCAGTTCACCAAAAGAAGAGTATCTTGAGCGATCGAGCTCAATGTACCATTTCACGACACTCCCAATGAGAGTACGTTGAAACAATCACAACTGTACAGAGTCATCTTTCAATGAGTTAGATGAGCACCAAAGATGGAAGGTAGTCACATGATCTCCTAGATCTTCGTTAGGCTTGGCTTCGAACTTTGGAATGCCCAAAGGTAACTTCGTCGGCATAGGAGGCCAACACGGATGGTGACAAATAGGGTCATTCAACAACCTTGTCAAATCTGGAAAATGTAACGTCGCCAGGAACGATAGTTTGGGTTGTTGCTGATAACCTAGGAAAAAGGGGCCTGGAGTTTGACTGGCACCAAGTTGCCAGGAAAAGTTTGGCTGCTGGCCCGGTTTCTAGTAGAAACCATGGCTCTGGCCAGCATAAGGATTTTGCATATGTGGAGAAATCATATACTAATTTCCCAAATAGGACATAGATGGTTGGGCGTGCATTATATTTGAAGGAATTTGGGAAGGATTACCCCATGCCGTTCCCATGGGGATAGGCATAGTAGTTTGTTTGGGGTTCCATTGATTGTGGAAAGAATTACCCTAGATCGACATTTTGGATGAGGGAACGAATCCCTGCCCTGAATTCCAAGGTCCTTCTAGGTTTCCGCCCTCTACAGGAATAATACCTTGCACATGAGTAGATTGTCCAAAAATGGGGTTGCTCCCAGTCGGGAAAGTGGTTGACGAGAAGGTGTTGTTACCAAACGTTCCGTTCCAAGAAAACTGTGTCGAACCTACCGACATACTATGCGAAGTTGGTCCTTGACTCCCTGCTCCAAATAAACTATTATGTGTAGGTTGCCCGACGGATTGCTGATGCGAGCCACCGAGTGAAGGGGACGAAGGGGGGATATGACCTCCTCCGTAAGGAAAAGTGTTAAAAGGGATAGGAGTGCCCCCCATGTGACCTTACAGAGGAGTGCTAGAGCTCCCTACCCCCAGACCCAAAGTCTGTAAAGTGGAGTAGGAAAGTACAGGACTTGTACCCGAACTAGGCATCCCGTACGAGAACGGAGGGTCTGTCACACTTGGTGTGAAAGGGGTTGTGGCCGCCACCAAAGAAGGGTTAGGACCACTGTGTGAAGTAGTTGCGGTCAAGACCATGGTGACTCGGACCAATGATGGTGGGTTAGGAGATGAAATATCTTCTGTGGTGACAACCATGGTGGGAATTGAAGAATTCCCAGAAGAAGTAACAACATTTGTTTCCATTGTTGTGTGCAACACTGTCTGGCGCTCGTCAAATTGAATTGGTACAATGAAAGGTGCCAAGAAATCAGTGGTTGGGGTTTCAAACGGGCCAAGAGCGGTTGCTTCAAGGTCCAAAATGATCGATTCCTCCAGGGGTTGGTCAGGCACAATGGTTTGTAACCCGGTCGCTTCAAAAGACCCTTGTTGGTCTAGCTTTCGCCTTAATGGTGGAGGGGGTGGCTCCAGTGTAACCGGTGGCAAGCCAAGAAGCCTTCATGATCGACGGAGCTTGGGATCCTCCACTATGTGAGAAGATTGAAGACACTCTAAGGTAGTCTAAATGCTTAAAAGTAACACACACTAAAAAGTTCCTAGAAGATAAGACAAGCAAACACTAAATTAATTGGAAGAACAGTTACAACAACCAACACTAGAGAAACTTACCGATGCAAGTGCAACTCGAACACGGAATCACCCTTCAGGTATACTCTGCAAAGCATGGCCCGATTTCTATCCTAGGTACCGCGGTATACCCCCACGGTCACCTGTGTATGTCCCTAAAAATATTGGCAACTAGGTTTCTAGCGCGCGAACAATCACCAAGCGGGTATAGTCGAAAGTCGGGTAGACCACAATGAGCAGGGTATTGAGCCCGAAACCTGTCAAGGGTATCGAGAGCAAATGGTCTGGAAGATAACCGAGGACCTCAAATGGATTCAAGACCCACGAAGCCCCGTGGCAAATGCAAACGATAGAATGCCAAAACAAGCCCTCTATATGTGTTCTCCACTATGATTGGTCCAACTTTGGAGGGGTTATCTCTGCTACCTTTCCGTACGTGACCTTGTGTTTATCCCTTGTGTTAGAGGGGGTTCCTGGATAAATTTCACAAAACTGGACTTAGACACTCCCTAACTTAGACTCCAATGTTTGTTTTTAAAATGGCCTTGAAGAGTTTCCTCTCCAACCTAATCCAAGGCCCTAATCCTGAACTAGTTGGTGAACCCTACAAACATAAAAGTCTAGTAGATTTTAAATTTAGTATTATTTTTATGGAGTTGTCTTACGTCAAGGGGTATGAAGGTGAAACTAATGATGTGAAAAAGACAAAAACAATGAATGAATAAAAAAGCTGGAAACAAAACTTTTACTTAATGCAAAATTTCAACAACTTTTCAATTTTTTTTTTTTTTTTTAACTTTTCTAAGATTTTGGACAACAAACTCAAAGAAATTTCACTCGACTATGAGCTACTTATGATCTAAGTGAACTGAAAAAACTTATGAAATAAACGACTTTTCTCTGGCTAATAATGCAGAAACACACTCTTTAACCAAACAAGAAAATGAAAAGAGATTTTTTATTTTTATTTTAAATGTTAGTAAAGAAAGAAAGGAAAAATACCGACAAGAAAAAACCAAGAAAAACAATTCTGTCCTAATCGTACATCGCAAAGAATCAGATTAAAAAAATCACACACTAGCAATTTTTAAAAGAAAATGACTCTCACACTTGTCTAAGAACCGTGAAAATTATTTTATTTTTCTGACAACTTTTTAAATGAGAAAAAGAAAGCTAAGGGTAAGATTAATCCTAAGCTATTGACTGGTTAGATAGAGATTCAAACACCTGAGAGGAATAATTCTTGTCAAGGGAGAGGATGAATGCCTTACCCTCAACAACAAGTATCCTGTACAAGCACGCGACTGTCACTTTAACAACACACATGCGAACACACACTGGATAGAGACAGAGTGCGTGTACACATGGGCTGACCTTGTACAGGCCGCATGTATATCTAAACTCTAAGAAAAAAAAGAGAACAAAGAACCCAAAACTAGGAAGAGACCACTGATATTGATAACCAGGATCCCTTGAAGGCTTGAACTCTCTTTTTAACAGAAAAACAAATAATGTAAGGAAAACATGATAAAGAAAAAAAAATCTGAGATAGGACTGCTAGAAAACAAGACTCAGACAGAATTACAGAAAACCCCCTGAGAATGTGTGATTCTGACAGGGAAGAGGATGACTGCCTCTGAAGTTCTCTGAATTCTACACGCTACTGCTACTTCTACAACTAGCGTTCACACGTGGGATGTAAGAGGGTAGGGCACGGGTACACGTGTGCAGACCTTGTGCAGGCCGTGTGTACCTCTGTGGGTCCTGAAAAACACGGTCAAGCAAAAGACAGGGAAAGCTGGTATGGAAAACTAGACTCCCTGCTAGCTCAGACCTTACAGAAACTAAAAGAAAAAATAGGCAAGAAAAAATAGTCTGTAAAAATACCCAAAAACTAAATAAAATTCCAGGAACCCTAGAGTGTCTCCCCAGTACAGTCGCTAATTTTGTTGTGGGGTAAAATTGCCCTACGGACTAGAAAATAGAGTTCAGACTTTGCATGTAGATATGACCGAAGAGAAACTACTTTTCTACTTTCATCCCTAGATTTAAATCCCCTTTTCTTAGTAAATGAATGGAAATATCAACCCACCTCATTCCTAACATTTGATGTCGATCCTCTGTTGTACTTGATTAATTATTCGAAATACTCCTTCCAAAGATGATCTGCATCCAAGACAAACAACAACTATGCATGCATACTACTTATATACTAACGGGTTAGAAATCCAAACATATACTAATCAAACTGTAAAAAGTTCATGAATTGGGACGGGAAAAACATTTTCTTTATTACTTAGAATGAGTCAACTTACAAAAGTTGAGACCGCCCACCGCTCCTCGAACCTGATCCTAGGCTCCTCTTCTTCTGTCCTCCAACTGCTTTTCTTTGAATCTCCTTTGGCACAAGGAAAGGCTAAAGGGTTGGGACAATGGGAATACATAAATGGGTAGAGTTTCTTTGCTATATTTTTCCTCCTCCAAATGGGACCCCTACCCCTTCTTTTATAGGCTAGAAGGAGCTAGGTATTTGGATGAACCCTCAGCCATGCATGGCCAGGAGTTTCAGTTAAATCACCCATAGCTTTTTGTTCCATCAACAAATTTCCTTTTTTCATGCTTTTGTCTGTCCACGCGGGCTGTTTTGGGTCAGCCAGCGTGTACACTCGTGCAGTAATGGATTAGGGTGCATGGGCCTTTATACAAGAGTATTTTCAAAGAGTTGTTTGGCAGTGTTTTGGCAAAGAAGGGATATGAGTTGGCCTGATGCCAGGTAAGCATGTGTGGTGCAATTTAGGGTTATAACACTCTAACTCCAAAGTAATATGCTAAAGATATTTTACATGAGGGGGCTCTTTGAGCTCTTCCCTCCAAGATACCTACTCTCATAAATTACAATGAATGGGTCATCTAATCCGAATTGGAGTTATATCCCAACCTTACAACCATTAAAGGCCTTCTTTAACTACAACCTGCTCAAAGGCACGGCTTTGGCTCTACCAACCTTACAAACATTAATTACATTGATTTCAAATTCAAAATTTGAAACTAGAGGGCTGCACCTCTCCTCCTT
>ML822675.1:41730-71402 GCA_009831015.1 Picea engelmannii | reverse complement strand
TGGGTGACCATGTTTTCCTGAAAGTGAAAACTAACAGGAGTTCCCTGAAATTGGGAAGTTGTGCCAAGTTGGAAGCAAGATTTTGTGGGCCATTCGAGATCCTGGAAAGGATTGGGCCAGTTGCATACATGCTTGCATTACCTACATCTATGACTATACATAATGTGTTTCATGTTTCACTTCTTAAGAAATATGTACCTGATGCTAATCATGTTATCGATTGGACTGTGATTCAAGTGGAACCAGAAGGTGTCCTGCAAGTACATCCTGTATGCATATTGGACAGGAAAAGCAAACAACTCCGGAATCGAGCTATAGAGCTTGTAAAGGTCTAGTGGACCGGGTACGGTCCTGAGGACGCGGCATGGGAGCATGCAGATGTTATGCAGGCAGAGTACCTGCACCTTTTTGAAAATTTTGAAGAACTTACAAATGCGATGTAAAGTTGCACTGAGGACAGTGCAAAAATAAGGGGAGGGGGATTGTAGTGTCCCCAAGGCCAAGCCCCGTTACAGATCATGATATATGCAATGAATTGTAAATGTGTTCTATAAGCTGGTGAGCCAAGTTTTGTATAAGCTGGAAGGCTTATGTGGTTGTTAGGCCAGGAAGCCTAATTGTTTGAGGGCCAGGAGCATGTTGTTGTACTTGTATGTATGCAGAATAATCAATAAAAAAATATAAACACTGCCAGGTGCAGACCGACCACGATGAATGAGTGAAGGGGGATTGAGCGTCCACACAGTGGGCAAGGAACTAGGGGCTGGAAGGTGGGAAATGGGCTGAGTGATGAGCCTAGGGGCTAAGCCTAGGGGCTTAAACCTGGAAATAATATTTTAATATTGTTTCAAAAAGATATGTTCATCATATGTTTTTATCTTAAGTCCTTTTCGAAGGACGCATGATTTCCCAAGTGGTGGGAGGAACGCGTGCTGGTGGAATGCATGCAGTTCCATGGGTGACAAGTGTCAACCCTGGTGCATGCAAATAAAATGGCCAGGGTGATCCGTGAGAAGAGGGAATTCCCATTTCCACCGGATTGTCTGAATGGGTACGGAGCTCTGAGCAGTACGACTAACCTGACTCCTGTAGAGAACCTTAGGGAGATCCTGTGACTCGAATGTCTGTGTCTATTTCTAAGAAATCTCGTGCGTGTAAACCTAGCCTACAAGAAGCCTGTGTTGAATTTGGGGAAGAGTCTTTGCTTGTTCGAGAAATTTGAGCGAGCCTATGCGAGCATTCCCTGTTTCGAAGTCGTGACTGTGAAGCCATCTTGTGATTTCCGAACCAGTTTTTGGAAAGCCTATGTCGGTTTTCCCATGGGATTGTTGAGACTACATAGTACTGGACTGTGTGAGTCTTGTTAGCCTGTGAGTGACTCCCTCTAGGTGAGAGAGTGTGCAGAGGAAGGAGAGAGCTCTTGGAAGGAACCCTGTAGCTGCCACAGAACCCGGAGACTTTCGGTCCGGTCTGTTCCTGTAACCCAAGGTAAGGGAGACTGGCAGACGAAGGACTGTCCAGGTGACAGAGAAGGTGCACTCTCCTGGGGTGGAACAGGCATGTGGGGAATGAGGTTTTGTGGGCAGTGAGCGTGGGAGATTCCTGGGAGAGCATTCTTCCTGGTGGTTGTGTGTGACTGAATTCCCTGTAACATCAGCCTGAGTCTGGATTCCTTGCCCTGGGGTGGAGCTCAGTCCCAGCTCAGGGGTGACCCACTGTTGAGTTGAGGAGAAGTGTGGTCTACAGCTGGGAGGTTCGTGGAAGGCCTGCATTTGGTTGGTGGATTTCTCCACTGTCACAAGATAAGTGTTCAATTATATTTTTACCACATTTTATCATGACTGTACTAGATCTGTTATCATGTTTTCCGCTGTGTAAATGAATTGTTGTTGAAAGCTATGGATTGTCTAATTATAACAGTAACTATATGTTTATTCTGAGAATTAAAATGTATCTCTTTGCTGTTACACATGTGATTATACAATTCTGTATGTTTTATGTAAAATTCCATGTACAGACTGGTTAGCGAGAGGTTTGAAAGCCTTGGTAAGCAAAAAGGTACACTACACTTCTTGTCTAGGTGTCTCTTCTCCATCTAATTCTTGGACCTGTTCATCTTCAGTTTTAGCTGTGTCCTTTGTAGTAGACTCAATATTGTTCACCTCTCTTACTGGGACTCCTTCATCAACCTTTAAATCAATGCAATCAACTAATTTATGAAATATTTTATTAAAGCATCTATATCCTTTACTATTGGTAGCATATCCTAAGAATACGCCTTCATCAGCCCTATCATCATACTTGCCAACGTTTTCATTATTATTCTTTATGTAGCACTTACTCCCAAATACTTTGAAGTGTTTGATTGAAGCAGGTCTTCCATACCACAGTTCATAAGGTGTCTTGTCACTATGTAGTCTGAGGTGGGATTTGTTAAGAATATGGACTGATGTGTGTATTTCTTCAACCCAGTAAGTTTGACCAATGTTTTTCTCATTCATCATTGACCTGGCCATTTGTTGCACTGTTTTTTTTTTCCTCTCAACTACTCCATTTTGTTGTGGAGTTCCTAGGATTTTGTATTCTCTCTTGATCCCATGTTTATCATAGAATTCCTTGAAATCACTTGACATAAATTTTCCTCCTATGTCTGATCTTACTACCTTTAACCTCTTGCATGTTTGATTCTTAGTTAAAGCCTTAAATATTTTAAATTTCTCACATGCTTCATCTTTTTCTTTGAGAAAAACAACCCAAGTAAGTCTGGAGTAATCATCAATGATCATCATAAAGTAGTTTTCCTTCCCTGTGCCTTCATGTCTTGATGGTCCACATAAATCTATATGAAATAAGTGGAGTGGTTTCTATGTTGAAGTAGAGCTCTTGGATTTAAATTGTGTCCTGGGTAGCTTTCCTACTTGGCAAGGTTTACACACAGAGTCTTGTGGCTTTGATATTCTTGGAAGATCTTTTACTACCTCAAGATTTTTGAGCTTGATTAAGTGGTAAAAGTTTAGATTTTCAAGTCTCCTATGCCATAACCATCTTTCATCATGTTTTCTTAGATGGCATTCTTCTTTATCTTCTTTCAACACATATACATTATTTTCTTTCCTTATGCCTTTAGCCACCACTTGTCCTGAGTTTACAGATTTTATCTTACAATCCTTGGAATTGAACACCACTTCACATCCTCTTTCACACATTTGACTTACACTGATCAAATTATGTTTCAGCCCATCTACAAGAAGAACATCCTGGTATTTTCCTTTACCATTACTCAAACTCACCATCCCTTTACCCTTGATTTTACCTGGTTCATCATTTCCAAAGGTTACATTCCTTGTTTTTCTTTTACTTATAGACAGAAACTTATCCTTGTCTCTAGTCATGTGCTTGGAACATCCACTGTCTATATACCAGGGGTCTTTTTGTTTTTGATTTGAAAGTACTAGACCACATTTTTCACTATCTTTCTTTTTCCATGTGCTGGCATTTCTAGCTAAAGGATTTATCCTTCGATCTGCCTTGAATTTTTTCAGATGGTATTTTGCAGCTTTGTGGCCGAAGTTATGACAGTTATAACATTTGAGCTCATTGTTCAGTAGGTCAAAGTGATTGGTGCTACGTTGTCTATTCATTGGTTTCTTAGTTCTATGTTGTAAAGACTGTTTATTTCTCGACCTCCTCAGTTGCATGTCTCTAAACTTAATTTGACAATTTTCAATCTTATGACCAAAATTAGAATAGTAAAAACAGTAACCATGGAAGAAATTTTGGTACTTGAAGGATGGACTTCTTCTTGGCATTTTTTGCTCCATCTTTTGATCTCTTTATTTTTTATCAGGGATCATCTTGTCTTTATTATATTTTGGTGACAGATTACTCTCATGGTATGTTTGTCTGTTGACTTGGAACTTTATCATCTTTACTGGCTCTTTGTTTTCTGGTTGTTTATTACTTGAACCATTTACATAACCTAAACCAGTATTCAACAAAGGAGATCTCTATTTTCTCAGAATGTCATTTAGTTCTATGTTGGTTTTAATGCTTGGAATATTTTGGAGATACAATGTTTTAAACTTCTCCATCTCTTTTCTGGTTTTTACTACCTCTTCTTCCAAGGCTTCACATCTTGCCTTCTTTTCTGATAATTGTTGTTTTAGAATGTCTTATATTTTCTTTGCCTCTTCTAATTCCACTTTTAGCAGGGAAAATTCTTCATCAGGTTCTTTATTGTCTTTCTCGAACTGTATCAACAATTGTTTTTGCTTTTTCTTCTTAGATATGAGTCTAGCAATTTCTTCTAGAGAACTGATCAGTTATCTTTCCAAGTCAACCACAACTTCTTCATCGTCAACATCACTTTCTGTTATTTTATTATCATAATCCTCTTTCACCATAAGCATAAATTCATTAATATTATCTTCACAGGAAGAGTCACTATCTGTGTCTTCTGAAGAGTCATCATTGTTTACACATAAACTTTTATTTTTACCAAATCTCTTGGGTTTGTACTTCTTTTCACCTTCATAATTTTGATCTTGTTTCTTGTGTGGACACTTAGATGCAAAGTGACCTATCTTTCCACAGTTAAAAAATTTGAAGGGAAATTTTCCTTGGTACTTGCCTGATCCTTTCTTTAGACTTCTCACAAAATTTTCTTCAATTTCATCAGTCTCAGAATCCTCATTCTTATATGCTTTAAATGATCCTTCACTAGAGGTGGGTTTATCTTTAACTATCCTCATTTCATATGCAGTCAATGTTACTAGAAGTTGATCAAAATCCAAATCTTTTAGATCATTAAGTTCTTCTATAGTAGAAACCTTTGGGTTGAACCTATATGGCAGAGATCTCAAAATTTTCTGAACTAAAGAGGCTTCCTCAAATTTTTCACCAAGTGCTTTCATTACATTTACTAGTTCTTCAACTCTCAAAAAGTACTTCCCAGCAGTTTCATCCTCTTTCATCTTTATCTGTTCAAACTGTACTCTATAGGTTTGAAGCTTGGCGTCCTTTACCTTCTAATTACCTTCATAACTGCTAATGAGTTTGTCCCACATTTCTTTGGCAATTTCTAAGTGCATAACTTTTACAAATTCTGCTTCTGCAAGCCCACTTAGAATAGAATTCATAGCCTTAGCATTGAAGCTAAATTATAGCTTGTCATCCTTATTATCTAGTACAATTGGCTTTACATAACCAGTCTCTACCACATCCCAGACATCTGCACCTAAATCCATTATGTAGGTTCTCATCCTTACTCTCCAAAAGGAAAAGTTTGTTGCATTGAATAGGGGGGCCTTATTGGTTGAAGTTCCCTCATGGATAGTCTTGTTTAAGCTCTAGGATCTACCCTTAGACAAAATGAGCCGAATCGGATACCAATTGTTGGACAACTGAGAGGGGGGGTTGAATCAGTTTTTACTGTGCTTAAACAATTATGCCCATTTTAAACTCTTTACAGGACACTCAATGACGATCACAATAATGTAGGGAAGTAAGAAATATAATATTCAACATCAATCACACACATGAAATATACAGAGACAGATATTTCCTAAGGAAACCCATAAAGGGAAAAACCTCTTATTCTTGATATGATAAGTAATCTTTATTTTTTGTACATTATCATTCTTATGAGCACCAACTCATTGTGAGGCTACCACCTTTGTTTTACAAGCTACAAATTGTTGAGAGCACCAACTCTATGGTTTCTCTAGCACCCACTAGAAGGAGGCACCAACTGCTTGAGTGTTCCAGCACCAACTGGATGGAAGCACCAACTTCCAGTCACATAGGCACCAACCTACATAACAGAGAACAATAGTTCTCCCTTGCACCACCCTGCCACCCTGGTTTTTCTGGTTGCAACCAGATGGAAGCTACAACTCCCTGTGTTCAAGCACCCACTTGAAACTTTGAGGATAACTTTCCTCCCTAGCACCTCCCTACCACCCTGAATATAAAAAATTTGTTCCTGGAACTTATTAGAGTGATACAGGGTTTTTCAAAAGGCTTACCAGTCTTGTCATTGTTCTGTTGCACTGCTCTGTTCTGCCTGCATCAGTGTCTTCTTGATCGCATCACCTTGAGCTTTATGTTCTTCTGCTCTTATCTTTGAATGTGAAACTTAGCTTTCTCTTCCTCTCTTAGATAAGCATTTCATCTCTATATATTTCTTCTGCGCTTTATGATCTATCTATTATTTCCATTCAATGCGCTACACCCTTCTGTGCATTTCATCTCTTGCACACAACATGCTTCTACCCACATGAATAACTCTCAATGGCAGCAACTAGATCTTCTCTTTTCTGCACATATTTATCATGCTAAGTTATTTGGTAGGGCATACACTCAACTCTTCATCCTCTCTAGCGATCATCCTGAGTATTTTCTTCATCAGTGATTGTTATCCTGAGATCCTTCGGCTTCTTTGGCAGTTACAGTCTTCGACGCATTTCCATCTGTGAATTATCTAAATGATGAATCTTCACTTCACTGGCATTTACCTCATGAATCTTCAGATCCTCTGGAAATCACACTCAAGCTCATCGAATTCTCTGGCAGATATAATCACTTCGTTCTGGTAGTTACTGAGAAAACTTCCACGCGTTCATCCCTTTGGCGCCTTTTCCCTTTCTGAGAAATCTACACAGTGGGCACTAATTTTTCTAGCTAAGCCTCTTCCTTCCACATGACCATCGATGGTGACCAGGGGCCAATCACTTCAGGACTTCACGTTTTGGGTCATCTTTCATAAGTCACCCCAACTCTCCTAACTCCCTATCTCCTAAACTCTGAAGTCGAGCCTAGCGACGTGCTAGCTCCTCCCTTGATATAAAATTGGGCGATGAGCTCACGTGACCATGCGATTGCGGGCACGTCCAAAGGTGGTTTTAGAACAAAATTCTTTTCACCCCGTAATTCACTGTGAGCCTCCACGCGTCCTTTCTCCAAAACCATGGTTTCGATTGCGGCCCACTCACAAAAAATTAAGACACGAGCATGTTTTGGCCCCGCAATGGAGCACGACCGTCAATCTCATGATATTGATGGTGCTCCTAAATGGACGGTTCATATATTTCCTCTCAAGTATGCATACCAGATCTCACCTTCCTACATCAACGGCTGAGATTTACTTTGTGATATGGGCTCTAGGAGTTTCAGATATCAAACCCTGTTGTTGTTGATTGGATATCTTTCGAAATGGAATATCTGCTGACATTTTTCCTCATCAATCGATGGCTCTGCCTTCTTTCCTTTTCCCATGCATGATCCTCAGTCTCAATGATCAGGTGACATGTGGCCCTCCAAACCAACAGACGAGATCAATTTCACATTTCGGGATTTGGGAGTTTTGATTCTCAAACTTCTCTTTCTCCCATAGAATTTCACTCGGATTCCATGATCCAACGAATCGTGTCCCTTTTGGATCGACAGTCACAATCCCTTTGGGTATTCGGCGTTTGGAAATCTCAACTTTCCAACCTTTCAACCTTCCTTTGATTTTCCCTGGAGATGACAATCCACTGACGTGTTTCCCTTTCAGATCAATGGTCATGATCCTCAGTGATCCAACGGTCCATATCTCACCTTCGCGAATCGAGATTTCGCGACTTCGCATTTTGAAGGTTGCCTAATCGATAGTCTACAATCTTATGTATTTCAACGGTCTAGATCTCTTCTTCAAGAAATTGGACTTCATCCTTCGTCTTGTCACATCAACGGTCCATGATCTCCCTTTGATCGATGGTTGTCGAGTGTTTGAATGTGAGGCAACCCTGACTCTTCCAACTCCCAATATTTGAAATACTCTAGATCAACGGCCCACGATCCTTGATGATCTAATGGTCTAGATCTTATTGGGACTTCACGTTTTGCGAAGTTGGAGGACTACTCACCTCCCTTCTTCTAACTTTCAATTTTCTGAAACCTTCTCTAGATCAATGGCTCACAACTCCCCATGATCTAACGGTCTAGATCAAATTGTGAACTCGGACATCACGAGTTCCTACAACTCTTACCTTTAACTTTTCAGTCAACGAAATGATGATCTCTCGCCACGTGTCCTCTGGATCCAATGGCTCATATCTCATCGTGACTTCACATTTCGTGGAGTTGGAGGATGGCTCTCAGCCATTATCCTCTTCGCAGTTATACTAGATCTTACGGCTATTGGTCCTCGGCCCTTAGATCCAACAGATCAAATTTGTACTTCTCCTTTGTGCTTCCTCTGGTCACTGGAATCTGATCTAACAGACATTGGGTATTCATGATTGGTGATCCAACGACCACTATCACTCTTCCTATTGAGCTTGCGCATCCTCCCAACTTGCAAGAATTTCCAAGTGTCAAAGGTTCTGCGAGTCCTGATGAATTTGGGTCTCATATGCATTTCTGAGAATGCTATCTCTCCTGAGATTTGGTAATGGAATTAACCTCAGCCCTGGTGCACACTGCAACTCTACTCTATTCCTCCTGAGCTTTGATTACACACTCTGCCAGTAATTATGTCATCATTGCTATTGTTCTTGCCTATAGACATGCCATCGTCGTTGTTGTTCTTGCCATCAATGACAAGCACACTCTACCTGTAAACATGACAACAACATAATATTCTAGATGGAAGTCAAATGTGTGACCAAGGTCATAAAATTACTTTTGATTCACAGAAGTGCAAGATAAGAAAAGAACGTTTGGGAAAATTGATTGCAACAACTGCAAGAAATTCAAGCAACATATATGTACTAAGTGAAATTGGAAATGAAAAGTGTTGTCTAGGAAAGGAAGATTAAAGTTGGATATGGAACAGAATAATGGGTCACATACACTTTGAAAACCTTTTCAAAGTTAGTAGAAAGGAATTCTTTAGAGAAATGCCCCAGATCATGAAACCAACCAACACTTTATGCGAGAATTGTCAACAAGGAAAACAAACAAAGACCAGGTTCAAATCAAAGGAATACTCAATGACAAGACCACAAGAAATTGTGCATACTGATCTTGTTGGACCAACTACAACAAAGGGTTTAAAAGGTGAGAAATACTTTATGTTATTATTTGATGATTATACAAGAATGAATACAGTTTTCCTTCTCATAAATAAGTCAGAATCTTTTGAAAACTTCAAGGTCTACAAGGAAATGGTTGAAAATGAAATGGATTCAAAAATCAAATGTTTGAGATCTGATAATGGAGGAGAGTTCACTTCAAATGAATTTATAGACTATTGCAATAGACATGGAATAAAAATGCAATTCTTCATTGCTACAACACCTCAATAGAATGGAGTTGTTGAAAGAAAGAGCATAACAGTACAGGAAATGGCTCGAACAATGCTAATGGATTCCAAATTGGCAGATATTTTTTAGACACATGCAGTGCATACAATATTTCACATTAAAAACATAGTAATGCTTAGAAACAACACTGACAAATATCCCTATGAGCTATGGAAAGGAATACCAACAAATGTGAAGCACTTCAGATTATTTGGAAGCAAATGCTACTTCAAAAGAGAAGATGGTGGAATGGGAAAGTTTGACTCTCGTGTGGACAAAGGAGTACTTGTTGGTTACTCAAGTACAAGAAAAGCATACAAGTGTTACAATATGAGATTGAAAAAAGTTTTGGAAAGCATCAATGTAACAATTGATGAAACAGGTGGACAAGAATTAAAGGAAGAAGAAAATGAATCAGTGGAACAACTTTACGAAGAAGAAGTGGAAGATGAAGAAGAAGAAGAAGGGGAATATGAAGAGGATCAAACAAAAGTAGAAGAGAAGTTTTAGCAAGTGCCTCAAAAGACACCTAGAAAATGAGTATAGAAGAATCATCCTTTAGATTAGATTATCGGAAACAAAGATGCGGGAGTTGAGACTAGAAGAAGAATCCACTCACCAGAACAAATGCACCTAACACTCTCATCTACGATTGAAATAAACAGTTTTGAAGAGGCCAGCAAGGATGAATTCTGGAATAAGGCGGGATCAAACAGAGAAGAATGACACTTGAAAATTGGTTCCAAGACCAAAGAATAAGAATGTGATTGGCACAAAGTGGGTATTCAGAAATAAATTGAATGAAGATGGACAAGTTACAAGGAACAAAGTTGGATTGGTATGTAAAGGATATGAACAGGTTGAAGGAATCGACTTTGAAGAGACATTTTCCCCAGTTTCCAGAATGGAAGCAATCTAATTGTTTTTAGCTTATGCATGCTCCAATAATATTAAAGTGTATCGGATGGACGTGAAATCAATTTTTCTGAATGGGGAACTTGAAGAAGAATTCTACATAGAACAACCTGAAGGATTTCAGTTGTCAGAGAATATAGATTATGTGTGTAGATTGGAAAAGGCCTTGTATGGTCTAAAACAAGATCCCAGAGAATGGTTCTCTAGACTGGATAGATATCTACATCAGGCAGGGTTCAGAAAAGGTAGTGAATACAAAAAACTCTACATCAAGGTAACTCAAGATAGTATTTTATTAATTGAAGTTTATGTTGATGATATTATTTTTGGATTGATAGGTTAAGCCATAAATTTGCAAAGGATATGCAAAATGAATTTGAAATTTCATTACTTGGAGAACCATCCTTCTTTCTGGGTCTTCAGATATGTCAAAGCAACCAAGGAATTTTTATTTCTCAAACTAAGTATATCAGAGAAATGCTAAAGGGGTTCGAAATGGAAGATTGCAAACCAGTTATCACCCCTATGAAAACCAGTTGCAAGTTGATAAAAGATGATGACTCAAAGTCTATAGACTAGAGGAAATACAGTTCAATGATTGGTAGATTACTATATGTGAAAACATCTAGACCATATGTAATGCAGGAAGTTGAATAGGTGGCACGATTTCAAGAAGCACCAAAGGAATCACATGTATTAGTAGTGAAGAGGATTTTCAGATATCTCAAAGGAACAAAAGAGTTTGGATTATGGTATCCAAAAAGAAATCATATATCACTTATTTCCTACACAGATGCATATTAGGAATGTTTCATTGATGATAGATGAAGCACCAGTGTGTTATCACTGAGATTCACCCTCAGATTGTGGTTGGATAAGCCCAGTACTCATCAGATTTTTTGGTGGATGTTGGTTTTATATGAGTGGAGGTCAATGGACAAAACTCAATATATGAATGATGTTCAACATGAAACTGGACAAGAAATGCAGTGGGAAGTGAGGGCCACATTAACTTCATTCAATGAGTTGAGTTTAAGTGTGAGCAGAGAGAAGACTTAGTGAGAAAGGTGAACAAGACTGTTATGAGCATCAAGCCTTCAAGCATCTTGGAGAGGAAAAACTTAGACTCAATATCACTCTTGAACTAAAGCTTCAGACACTGAAATATGTCCAAACAACACAGTCACAACAGCACAATGATCAAACCTACATCACAATGCAGCTACAACAACTCGACTGGATCCTCCATGCCTGAGCCATTCAGTGTAAGAGGGAGAAATATAACAAGGGAGATGACTAAAATTGGTCACGATACCACTGTAATCAAGTCTACATTATAACAGCATAACAACCCTCGATTGGATCCTCCATGCCCGAGTGGTTTAGCATAGTTTTTACAAAGAGATGAAAAGAATTTGACTTCTATTAACATGAAAGTCTCAAATTTGATACATAACCAGAGAACAATTATGGCATCAAAACATTACAAAATAGGGAGCTTTTCTCAACTAGTTGACGACCTTAACAAAATATGAAAACTACTTATTTATACTCAGAACAATTCGGCACTACCAGGAGTGTGATCTGATCACTACATTCAAATCATTGCGTCTATGAGTTCTTCTGTCAAACTGAACATGCACCCCTCTGTTAGACGCAAGCCCAGATCGGCATGGGTTTTGCAGGAAATTCTTCCCACGGGGGTACCATGGGCTGACGGTTTAGTCCCCACGGTCGGGCCTTCCATGCCTTCCATTTATGGGGTGAGTCAAGGTTTCAATCACCAAACCTACCTTCCATTAACTTCTTTTCCTTGAATATTGAACAAGACTTAATGCTCAGGAGCGTGGCCATGTGTTTCTCTTGAATAGGATGCCACATAAACACAAGATTGTGGGGCCATCAAAAGCAGTTTGGATTCGGACCGCTTTTGGGCCCACAATCCATCACCTTTCACCATGTATCACTTTTCAATTACCATGGTTTCAATTGCAGGACTGCTCAAGAAAATTATTGCCCGAGCAAGTTGCGTCCCTGCAATGGACTGTGGTCGTAGGTTTGGTCCTGATCTGCGATGTGAATGCACCCACTAGATTTAGCGCTAGTGCCAATCTTAATCGCCCACCAACTTTAGGATCTACCAAAAGTGTGCCTTGGGATGGGGCACTACTTTTGGCGCTGAAAAATAACAGCTCTCGGAGGATGATCTGATTTGGAGGCCTGACATCACCATGTTGATATGTCGCAGTCAGAGAGCTGACATGTGTCACTCGAAAACAAGCAGAAAGCATGTCTAAAATGCTTTAAATGAGTGCCATGTGTCAGTGCTAGACAGATGCCACATGTTTGTGCCGACAGATTCCATGAACTTGGTGCTCCAAGGCTCGGGCACTATGTTACACATTATTTTCATCATCCCTATGATCGTTAATGATGTAAACCTATATGTTGCCTCCAAAGGGGTCACAGTGGCATGAGTTCCTAAAGAGAGAAGGGAGAAGAACTTTTCCTGAGAAAAGAAGTTGCATTTTCTTATGTAAAAACCTTATAAAAAGGGATGTTCGCAGGTTTCTATATAGGTAGGGTGCGAGAATGACCCATTCTCATAGGTTGCACTATAGCCAGGGTGCGAGGTGTTCACAGGTTTCTCTATAGCTAGGGTGTGAACATTCCATCACGTGGGAAAAATGAGCATTTTCTCAAATCTTCTAGAAGGGGAAGCTTCTATGGTGAGGTGGCATCCGAATGGTTTGGATCTTACTCGCTTTCATGATTTAGTGGGATCATCCTAACCTCCTCACCTTATCCTCTTCAACTTATAAAAGGAGAGGAATTCTCATGGAGAAAGTTAGCTTTTTTTGTTGGCTTGGAATTATTAACTTTGGCTTGGTTAGAGTGGCTTTGAGATTTTCTTTGTCAAGATAGATTGTGAGTAGCTATCAGATCTATGGTCTCAGAATCCTTGGAGCAAGAAGTGTGTGGGGAACGAAGGACAGTTGGAAGTGACCTTACGACATCAAGGCTCAGGTTGTAATCTCTCTTTCATATTTAATTTAATACAGTAATATGTCTCTTTCCCATAAAGCTGATATCACTTTATTACATAACTCCTTGATCATATGTATAGATTAACTATTGAATATATTGAGTTGTCTTCACTTCGATTGGTTTGTATTGTTGTGGTCTGGACGATACAAGAGAATTGGAGCGAAGATGGAACAACAGAGACCCAAGGAAGCGTTCATACGGTATGCTCATGATCATTGCTTCCTAGTTCATTCAATAGTCTAAATCTAGGGAAAGAGTATTATTCTGTCCTGTTTTGTTCTAGATCCAGATGGATCTAGGGAGATCGGTTTGTGTTCGCACTTACGGATTTATCCAATAACACACTAGCTCCTCTTCCTTTGGCTCCTCTATGTGATTTTACCCGGAGCTGGCGATCTGATGATGCATGTCTTCTTCAATCGAACGGCCAAGAATTACTTCGAGTCTCCAGACTCCAGGAAATAAAATCTCAAACTTCCTCTACCTTTAGCTTCTTTTACTTGGAGCTATGGATATGATGATGTGTGGTCCTCCTGAGATCGACAGCTAAGATCCCTTTGTGGCTCCGGACTTCGGGAAAATCAAATCTCAAACCTGGGCTTCCAAGGGATTTTACCTGGAGTCATAGATCTGATGATGCATGGCCCTCCTGAGATCGATGGCTAATATCCCATTGTGGCTCTGGGATTCGGACTTCTCAATAGTCAAAATTTATTTTCCCCAAGCAAATTCATCGGAGCTAGGGATCTGACGATGTGTGGCTCCTGGATTTGGATGGTCGAGATCCACTTTGAGTCTCCGGGCTCCGGGAAAATCAAAACTTGAATATTGTTATTGTTGATCAATGGTTCAGATTCACTTCAGGCCTTCAGCCACTTCAGCACTTTGGCCACTTCGGGACTTCGGGTGCTTTGGCACTTCGTCCACTTCAAGACTTCGGGTGCTTTGGCACTTCAGGACTTCAGGCCTTCAGGCACTTCAGGACTTTGGGCCTTCGAGACCTTTCTACTTTTCTCATTTTAAAACTCCCAAAGTAAAACTCCTGGAGTGACATATTTGATGACGTGTGGCATTCTGGATTCGTATGGCCAAGATACCCTTCAGGATGTCGAGACTTTGGGCCTTTGGGAGGCACTACCACTAAGATCAATAGCTCCCTGCTAATTTTGAGATCAATGGTCCTCAATTTCTTCAGGAGTTTGGGCTTCATCTCTCTGGAAGTTTTATGCACTTCTCACTTTGAAACTCCCAAAGCTCATTTCCTCGAACACTTGGATCAGCTTCCACCTATCCCCTTTAAGATCAACGGCTCATGATCACTTCGGTACTTTGGATCTTTTTATTGTGTTATACTTCATGAAATTCTGAAACTTTGAATACCCAAGGGATGCTAATCCAATATTCATAGGGGATCCCCACCATCACAAAATGAACTCGCCTGCTGCTTGTGATTCAAGTCCAAAATAAATTGTTCTGAAAGTTGCGCTTCATGCTCAAGGCTACGGCCTGTGTGAACAAAGACCTGGACAATTTTTTTGTGGGCTTGGGAAAACAGGGAGACTAGTGACTGAAAAAAGAGACGAGTTCTCATCCTTGGAGAAAAATAGAGGGGCTTGGGGCAAAGATTTCACTTGGGTAAGATATTTAAGGAAAACCAGGGTGCACAAACAAACAAGGGAAAACAGAGAACGATTTACAAGCTGAAGGGGGGGGGAACTTAATATTTGGTCTTTGAAAAGGATAGAGACGGGGCAAGACTATAGATTCATGTATATCGACACAAACCTACGGCCCTTGACAACCTTATGTGATAACACAGTGGAGTAGTGTTCTACTTGGGTAAGTGTTTAGTATCATGGCTAGGTAAGAAACAATCATCAGTATCCTTATCTACAGTCGAATCAGAGTATATTTCAGCAGCAGCATGTTGTACACAGTTTCTATGGATGAAACAAACTCTAATAGATATACAGGTTGAGTGTGATGAGCCCATTCCAATCTATTGTGATAATACAAGCGCCATCAGTATCTCAAAGAACTCGGTGATGCACTCCAAGACGAAGCACATTCCAATCAAGTATCACTTTCTATGGGAACAGGTTGCAGAGAAGAACATTAGAGTTGAATATGTGGGCACAAAATAACAAGTGGCAAACATCTTTACAAAACCGCTTCCACGAGAATCCTTTGAGTATCTTCGCCAGAGACTCGGAGTAATGTCTACTCCAAAATGAATGCTTTTGAATGCTTATCTTATATGTCTTAGATCTACATGAGGAAGCACCATAAAGAGGACATTTCAGTTAGGGGGAGTAGCCCCGGATGGAAAGATACCTTTTCCATTGATGTCAAAGGGGGAGAGATTTATTAGATGCAGACCACAGAAGCATGGTTCCAGGGGGAGTGATGGTTACAGGGGGAGCATGAGTGATATGAATTCAGTATTGCATGACATGAATTCAGTATTGCATCAGAGTGTTTCCATCAATGCCAAAGGGGGATATTGTTGATTATTCAGGTTTGTTTTCATTGATGTCAACCCTTGAAGAAAGTCTGGTAGTGAATTCGGGTAGCACAAAGGTTTGGGTAATGGACCCAAGTTTGTTTGATGTATAATGGTATGAGTTTTATTATATCTGAAGGTAATCCTATTATGGATGGATAGTACATGTCATACAATTTCTGGTGGTATGTGGAATGTCACATAACTCCTCAAGGTTAGAGATTTATGGCCATGTGAAGTTGGAGAACCCTCGTGAGTCATCTGGAAGCCCCAAAAGCTCAAAGTAGTCAAAGTGTTTGCAAAAAATAAACTATTTAAATAATAAAGTGAAGTGATGAGTGTATTAAAAGTCAAATAGGATGAAAAATAAATCATTTAAATAATAAAGTTAATGGATAAATTACTAAGTGGACAAGTGGTTAGAAGTGGGTTAACCCTAAAATAAGGAAAGTGGGTTAAGATGGTTAAAAGGTAACCCCTTGAGGAAGCTACATGAAAGTATAAATAAGAGGCAAGGATCTCTCATTCTAAACACACTTGAGAATATTAAATATCTACAAGTGACTGAGGTAACCAAAGGATATCTAAGCTGAATTTCAGAGGGAAGGTGAAGTAAAGAAGGCCGAAATTCAAGGGAGGATAAAAAAAAATTATGATGCTTTCTAAGGTGTGTTATTTACATGTCATCTCACCATTTCCGCAATAACTTGTTTTCTAGTATGATTTAGACTGTACAATTTAGAGGTCGTTGAGGAAACATATCCAAGTATTTCTGGTACAAATATCATCTTGTGGGTCGTTGTATTTTTGGAGTTACACTATATGGAAAATAGGGTTTGTGGCTAGTCCTGAAACTAGTCTAAAACAGGTGTTTCGGGTAAAAACGTCATAACTTCTTCATAACAGATCCAAATTATGTAAGACCAAATGTATGGGTTAAAGAATAGTATTAAGTGTTTTTTTTCTACAATTTTCATATCCATACAACAAATATTGTGTGTGGGGAATGATCTACAAGTTAGCTCTCTAGAATAAGTCAGAATTCAACAAGGTATGCCATTTTTGCTATAACTCCTTTTCTGAGAGGTTCCAAGTAGTCAAATCTGGAGGAAATGCATAAAATACATTGAAGAAAATTGTGTACCATTTTTAGACCTTTATTTATTATAGGTACATAGTTATGATTATTGCAAGTTAGGGTTGTTGACTAATCCAAAACTACTCATGTGAGACTAAAGTAAAGCTTGATGAAAATGTTAGTCTCTTGTTGTTAAAGTTAAGGAAGGTTTGCAGGTATGTGATCATATACACGAGGTCTATTACAGAGTTACAAATCATATTTGGATTATGAAATTGATGAGGGATTTTTTTTGAGGTACATGTTGGGTACATGATTGAGGCAAGTAGTTGACGATTTGGCACATACATGAGGTGTATAGTTGATGATGTTGGTACATCTTGATGAGTCATAGTTTATGTGTATTTGATGCATGATTGGTACATATTTTGTGAATGGTTGATGCACTCATTGATAGTACAGATTGGTACATGGTTGATGCACTTGTTTATGGTACAGGTTGATTACAGGTTGTTTGGACAAGTTATTCTGATAGGTTTTTTGTACAGGTTTGGTGCATGGTTGATGCATTTGCTTATGGTACAGGTTGAGGTATAGGTTGATGTATGGTACATGTTGGCACAGGTTATTGGTACAAGTTTTTACAGGTTGATTGGTACAGGTTTACAACAGTATATCTCACAGTGACAGTGTGACAGTAGTTCCATCATTCCACTTCTACATCAGGGAGGTTGTATGGGGAAAGGACTGGTGGTAGTAGCCATATTCCAGTTGTAGTCGAAGAACATAGGGGGTTTTAGCCTCCTTCTGGTTGTATCCAGAGAATTGGGTAGTTGGAGTTTCCCTCAAGTTGTAGCCTGAGAAACTAGGGGGTTGAAGCCTCCTTCCAGTTGCAGCTGGAAAACAAAGGAAGTTGGTGCTTCCAATGAATGTAATTCTTAAAGACACATAAGAAAAATCATTGTTTGGTTTTCTCCCGCTTTGGGTTTCCATGTAAAAACACTGGTGTACTGTGTATGTGTATGATTTCCCATTTTTTCATTGTTTCTTTACTCTGCAATTATTGGATGATAATGCTACATTGATATAACACTTTCATTATATGGTTAAAAAGGATTAAACTGCTCTATTACTGATTCACCCCCCCTCTCATTAATCCAACAAACCCTAGGGGGGATTTGTCCTCTCCTAAATGATTTGTTAAGGGAGATGAAATTTCCTTTTAACCACCTTTCTAATTCTCGATATCACACTATGGTGTGGGGGAAGACCATACTTGAGGGTTAAAATTAACTTCTAGTCCCAATTTAAGTGATTGTGTATGAAAAGCAATCATTTCAACATAAAATTTTAAAATCCAAATGAGCCATCCATGTGGAAACAAAGAAAAAGAGGAGAATAGTGGTTCTTTTTACCCCTATGTGCCTATGTTAGCTAACCTTTCTTATGAGAAAGGACTCTAAGTGGAGTGTATTTTCCTTACAAAGTTTAGGAAAATAAAAATATGAAGGCTAGGTGCCCTCAAACCATTCATAAAAACCCTTACAATTTGAAAAAAATGGAGCTATGCACGGGTTACAGTTCTGACAGACACACAGAGGGTGCACAATGCATATAGTAATGAAGCTTGTTTCACACACAGTGCACAAGGTGCACGTCTGTGGGCCTTGAAAGTCGTGCACTTCCTATCATGCATTGGGAGAGAAATTTCCAAGTGAAACACTGCATGTCAAAACAATCAAAATGAATTTCTCTCAAGACTTAAAAAGGGAGGAATTTGATATTGATTCCCCAGTATGGTCGCCAATATGTTGTGTTGGTTTTGTCATTTGGGTGAGAAAAAAAAAACACTAGCATGTTTAGATAAGCTTGCTAAACAAGACAGAAGTTTGTGAGTTGGTTAGACAAACCAAGTACACATGAAAATAAATAAATACAACTAAAAAATAATAATAAATAAATGTTAGAGAAGCTTGAGAAATTTAGAACCATAAAAGCAAAGAAATGACCAATATATAGCTACCAATGGACCAATATATTGATAGGCTAAACACCATAGAGAAAGGCAAGGACTTATGAGTCTCTTCTTCCTCCTTGGGAGGGATATTGAGTTCCCTAATTGAGATATCTTCTCTTCATACAATGGAAGAAATGACAAATGGTGAAGAAATACAATGTCTATTCCCTCAAGAGGTGAGTGGAATGGCCTATTTCAATGGTGCTTAAAGGCTTCAAAGAGAAAAGAGGATTCTCAAAGAAGAATTCTTGCAGCATAACAATACCTTGAAGATCTTATTTTATTAGCACACCCATGGCACATATTTATAGCATCCATTCATGGAAAAATGTAATTGTTTCATAGTGTAAACAAAGGGCCTTTTAGGGAACCCTCTAGCCCTTGACCAGTCTCCAAGCTAGATTTCTCTTAGATATGAGTGTCAAATTGTGTTGGGGGTCAGACTAGAAATGGTTGAGGGGCCAACAAGATCCATAAATGCATTGTTCATAGAAGTGTGTGTCTTTTCTCATATACAGTCACGCATTTTGCTCACAGTGTGTGCTAAGGCCTATGTTAGCATGTGCACTGTGCACTTCCTTTGGTGAATTTGTGCACTTTGATTTTTGACCCAATTATATAGTTTTTTTTTCCTTTTGATGGATTTTGGTGTTGTAAGTGGACTAATTGATGTTGGCATTGATGTTTTTCTTCAACCATTGTGTGAAATGTTGTGAACGATTTTTCAGTGATAACAATCTCATTTAACAAACATGCCTATAAAAGGAATTAGAGTCGAAGTGTAGTATTCGATGGCTAAGGATTGTAAAGGGGTTGTCTCAAGAGTAAACTTAGTGAGGATTGTAATGAAATGTTGATTGAAGTCCTTTACCTTTTAAATTTTTTCCATTTTTATGGCTCATAATTCGTATAAGGCGACAATGGTTTTTGTTCCCAAAATTTCCCAATAAAAACTTTTTCAAAGTCCTCCCAACTAGTTATGGAATTGGGTGACAAATTAAAATACCATGTGGATGACTTGCTTGTGAAGGTGTAAGGAAAAATCATACAGACCACATCTTCATGAAGAAAATTGAGGGTAGACAAAAATATTTTTTTTAATGATCCTCTAGTGAGTTGGGTCTGTTCAGGAAAAATTTTGGAAGGCGATTTTCTGGTTTTCTAGGCATTTCATGTAAAGGTTCTGCCAAATTCAGAGCACCTTCAGAAAACCATTGTGGGATTACTACCCTTATTTCTTGATGTTCACCCATCATGTATTCAAGTTTAATTTATGAATTCTCACCGTCAAATTCATCTTTTGATTCAAGAGGGGCAAGAGGGATACGATTTAAAGGTACGAGTACTTCCTAAAAAGTGGTTTCAATAAGATCTTCTACATAGTTGACTAGGATGTTTGTTCAATTAATGGGTCATCTTGCATGGGTATTTCCTCTCCTTGGGAGTTCTTTGGTTTTCGGTAGCTTTCCAAGCAATTTGTCACGGGCATGGGTAATGTGATGAGCATTGGTAAAATCTTTGTAGGGTACATGAAACCAAGATTTGTTTGGGTTTCGGTGCTTCTAGCAACACTTTCTAATGTGGGTTTTGTGTCTTCAAAGGTAATTTCCTATTTTGAATTGATATGAGGGGAAATAGTTGGAATATGGATGTTTTTAGAGTATTTTCTATGTATGCAATGTGTTTATGTAATCCATACAATTTTAGGCCCTCCTTCTAGTGCCAATTCTATTGATGGGATGGAATTTCCAAGCAACAGTAAGGGGTACTCCTTGGTGCATCCCCCCAATTATTTTATGTACAATTTGGTTAGGAGACCCATCCATATTCTAGCACGACTTCCATTATTGGTGATTATGGTGAAATATGGATGGTTATGCAATGAAAACATGTAGATGAAGACTATGTATAAGAATAAAACTAATCTACTTCTAACATATCCTATCCTACCTAGCTAGGAGAAAACTATCATAATTGAATGAGTTGTAATAGAACTAAACTCTGCAGAAACCCCAATGTTATCATTGTCATCAATTGCACAATTAGAAACACATGCATACAAGTATATAACCATAAAATTCTAAATTATATTTATGCATACATCCACAACTCACTGGCTCAGGACATTTAGAATGGGGAAAGAATAAAAAAACGACAAAGGTAACGTAGATTTCACCAAAAAAGTCTATAAGCAAAGAATTTCCTTACAGTTCATGTAATCAACAAACATTCATTTGGAAATAGTTCACAACAAGCAACAATACACATAAGTTATTCTCTCTATTAAAATCTTTCCCTGAGGGCTTCTCAATATTCATGAACACAATATACTTCCTTGAAATAGTTGTCGAGTCTATGTAATGCTTCAAGAGCACCTTGAAAGTGGGATTCTCCCTTTATTTATACAAATATTTAATAAATACTAAGATGACTCCTTGTATTCCTCAAGAACTAGGTACAAAAATTTTCGGTTTCCCTTAGTAATTGTTTGACATGTGTGAAGATAAAGAAAAAAATGAAGATAGTTGCAAGGAAAAGAAAAAATAGGATGTGGTTGAAATCAAATTTGGATGTTCCATTTCATCATTTTATGCATTCTTATCCCGGGCATATGTTGTCCACATTCCATTTGATCATAAATGCTACGATCTTATGGTATGCCAATTCTTCTAGAGTGTCCTTATGCATGGGTGTATTGTCACTGAGAGTATGCATATCTTTCTCCCGGGTATCCATGAAATCCTGGATCATAGTGTGGGATTTTTTGGTTTGGATGAGATAATGTTCAATTAAGTCCATTGTCACCTTGGAGGTTGACTAAGTTACTTATAACATGCGGCTCATACTTTGCTGAAATTTCTCTATAAGTTGTTATGTGATCATAGTCTTTCTAGCTCTTCTAAAGGAAGTAGTTGACATTGTTTCAGTAAGTTACTTATAACATGCAGCTCGTACTTTATTGAAATTTCTCTATAAGTTGTTATGTGATCATAGTCTTCCCTAGCTCTTCTAAAGGAAGTCGTTGACACTGTTTCGGTAATTCTTGAGAAGCTTTGTGTCGTTGGGAACAAATTTCCATTGAAATGGTTGTTTCTTTGTCTTGTCTATTCCCAGCTTGCTAAAAATGATCAACACAATATACTTCTTTGAAATAGTTCTCGAGTCTCTACAATGCTTCAAGAGCCCCTTGAAAGTGGGATTCTCCCTTTATTTATATAAATGTTTACTAACTCCTAGGATGACTCCTTGTATTCATCAAGAAGAAGTTATGAAATTTTTTGGTTTCCCTTAGTAATTTTTTCACATGTGTGAAGAGAAATACAAAATTGAAGATAGTTAAGAAAAGAAAAAATAGGACGTGATTGAAATCAAATTTGGATTTTTTATTTCATCATTTTATGCATTCTTACCCCGGACGTATGTTTTCCACATTTCCATCTGATTATAAAGTGCTACGATATGGCAGTATGCCAATTCTTCTAGAGTGGCCTTATGCATGGTTGTATTGTCACCAAGAATCTGCATATCTTTCTCCAGAGTAGCCATGAAATCCTGGATCATAATGTGGGATTTGGTGGGTTGGATGAGATGTTGTTTGATTAAGTCCATCGTCACTTTGAAGGTTGACTTGGTTACTTCTCAACTGCGGCTCGTAATTTGTTGGAATCTCTTTATAAGTTGTTGTGTGATCATAGTCTTCCCAAGCTCTTCTAAAGTAAGGAGGTGACACTATTTCAGTAATGCCCGAGAAGCTTTGTACCGTTGGTAACAAATCACCATTGAAATGGTTGTTTCTCTATATTCTCTATGCCCATGTTTCTAAAAATGATCAAGTGCAATGAGATCAAACTTCCTTTCAGTGCTCAAGGGATGTGGAAGTTCAATTGGTGCATCTAGATTTTCAATGATCCACTTGTTGAGATCGTCTATGATTTATTGAACACTATTGAAATGGGCGTTTTTGGCTTGAACTTGGTTATGTTGTTCCATGATGGTGGTCGCTATCTCATGGAACATGTGAAGGTGCGTGTACATATCTATAATGGTATCTTCTAATTCTACCCTTACCTTTTTTGCACTAGCCTTAAAACTTTACATGATGCCTTCATCAACCTTGATTCGTCTGATTTGTTCCTTTAACTCCTTGATCCATGCATCCTTTTCCAAATTTTGGTGATGTAGGTTCTTGAAATTATATTTTGTTGCTATCATGAAAGTTGTGTCGATAGATGCTATGGTGACTAGGTCTTTGTTGAAATTTTCCATCAGTGGGGTCTCTGTGAGTATTGATATCATATTATCCTCTATGACTGGCACTTTCCTTGTTTTTTCTTGCATGATATTTCCCAAGATCTTATCATATGTGAATTTATTTAAGTTGGGTACTTCACTTGGTATAAATGGAGTATAAATTCCCAAACCTATTTCACTAAATTGTGTATGTCCACTGACACATGTTGTCGACATCTTTGGGATATTGGTGTACATTAGTTGAGCATCATCGTTCTTTGCTTCAATGTCTTTCTTCCATTGTTATTAAGTTTTCATTTTTGTAGCTTCCACTCATGTCTTATGTCTTTCTTCTTCTACTATGGATTTTTCAATGGTTTCCTTTTGTGCAACTCTTCTTTCAATGGCTTCCTTTGCTTCTGCATCCACATTTTTTGTTGTCGCATTAGCCTTGGTTTCGTTAGTTTTCATTTTCTTTTCCGCCACATTTTTTTTTGTTTTTATTTTATTTATTTCTCCTTTTATTCTCTATCGATAGTTCTTCCTCTTCTATCAAGATTGATTTCACAGATGTAGTCACATCAAATTCCTTTGTTGTTGCTTCTTATTCAACTTTCTTCTTTGCCTCATATCATTCCTTTTATTCAACAACAATCCTTCCAATAGGTTTTCCTTTTCTTTTCATAATTACTTCATCATAGGTCCTAGCTCTACAATGGACCTCTTCCTCCTCCCAAACCTCTGAAGTATATTTCCATAAAATTCCAAGCTTGTTAAAGTGTTCCTTGACTAATTTCTATGGGTCGTGCCTCCTGAACCTCTCTTCTCCGAAGTGGTATGAGAGTAGTGTATCCACTTATTCATGGGATTTATTGGTGTTTTTTAATGATTAATAACCAATCCATAATGGGAGTGGGGGAGATACATCATTCTTATCTCTATAGAGTATTCCCCTAACTCCATTGATTATCGTCTAAGAAGATACCTCCTGGAGTACTAATTTTTCCAGGATGAATCAATGTAATAGATGTGGTGCCTTCATGTCCCCATATATCCTAATGTATGTGCCATTCTCCATCAGGTACCAATATCCTATCCCACTTATTATGACCAATGCTTTTTCATTCATACATGGGGATGGTGCATAGAAGATGAACTCATACAATGGATCTAGGAAGTTCTCACAGATATTATGATATTATGTTCTATATTTGTGCTCCCATAATACCTTGAAATATATGTGTATGGATGGTTCTGATGGTTTCCAAACCCAACCCATATTTGGGTATTTATGTGAAATTCACATTATGTCCATGAGGTATGAGGACATGTGAAAATCCATAAAGGTCCCGAGCTGGTCTTCCAGAACTAATGTGATGGGTTTTTCTATGTTTGTTGACAATATGTCAACCCAATTAAAATATTCACCTTTGTCCATGCAATGATAGATCATAGGAATATATGAAAAAGAGAATTTGGAAGCATCGACCTCTTTGTATAATCTGCAGAGCATGGATACCATATATTGATATGGCTTTCTTAGAATGGTGGTAGGGTATCCTACAGTAGGTATAAGCTTAAAATGTTTATCTAGCTTGTACGAGATACGACATAGATCTTTGCCTGTATATTTGAATTCACCAAGAAGTTTTCTTCCTAGTTTTTGGGTCCCTCCCTTTCTCCAGATGACAACACTTTTATATATATTCAGGCCAAAATGAAACTATAGGATCCCCTCTAGCATTGCAGATATACCTATTTCTTAAGTCCATATGTCTAAGGATCCCTGTAATAACGTCGATGCAGGGGAATATAGTAGTGCAGGATGTTATGCTATGTATTCTATATTTCTCGATGTTCTTGAAAACCTTGATTTCATCTTGATCTTATGCATCGATGATGAAATTCTACTTTTTGAACATGTGGTAAACATTGCTTCATTTGAGCACATATTTTCCCTTTTCTCGGAAGTCAGTTGTGTCATCATATGTCGCTCATGTGATGTCAGGTTGATATTAATATTGGTAGCCACTTCCAAAATATTTCGTGCTAAGAAATTTTTTGGTCACCTTCTTCTTTAGAGACATATATGAATCTACAAGGCATAAATGAAATTAATTCAAAGACAAAATCAAGAATTATATATATATATATATATATACACAAAAAATAAGTTTATCTAAGTAGCTCATGTGAAATACCCATGGAGTCAATCGTGTTTAAGTTAGGTGGAATATCATCATAAGATGATGAAAATATGATGGTAGGCATCATGGATGTCTAAGCCTCAGTAAAAATGCAAGAGGAAAATCTATATTGATTAGGTGAAATTCATTCAGATAAAAGTTTGAAATACTTAAAATGGGAGTAGTTCGTAGGAACTACTTCGATGTACATTGGAGGAGATTATATTAAGTGTGACGATGGGTTCATGCATACCATGGAAGTTAGTGAAAATTACTCTGGTTTACAGTGGAGGTATTAGTGTTAACTCCATTGGTGCTATTGGATGAGTTCGTTTAAAGTATGTCGAATGGACCAGTCGAGTTGGTAAGAAATCCTCCCATTGGACCAGAGCACTTAGCATTAAGTTCACCAGTGTAGCATCAATTTATTTAAGTGTTCTTAAGTTTGTATTTAAAAGGGTAGACTAGAGAAGTTTAGGTTAACTCCTTTGGTGAATACCGAAGCAGTTCATTAGAAAATTTATGAAGAAACTGACGGTGTTAATGCGAATACCTCTGGTTGGACCATAGCACTTTGTGTTAAATATTTGTTAATCACTGATGATAAAATGGTTAAGTGCTATGGTTTCCAAGGTTTTTCTAAGGAAATCAAGTCTCAGGGCAGGTTTCTTTGTTTGATATTTAAGTCTCGAGAAATGGATGCTCGAGAGAGAATGGTTGGAGATTGCACTTTGACTACCTTGATGCGTAAAACCATGGAGGGTAAATATGTGAACAGAATATAGATGGGGTGAGCATGGTTTTGATGCTTTGTGACTTTTTGGCATAATCAAAGTAACCATGGAGCTCAACTTTGCATAGAGTATACCCAAATCAAAGAAACACCATAGGTTTAATTAATATTGTAGTGATTATGGGTTACACTAAAGTAGAGGTGATAGGGATCAGGAAGAGATTAATATGATGAGGCATTGAGGTGTGATTTCTTTTCTAGAATATTATGGAATGAGAGGGGGAATTCAGAGAAAAAAAAAATTGATGGCGATGCAGGGTTTTAAAGAAGATGGTTGGTAAAATAGAAATTTACTCCTAAAACAATGAAACCCTAACCCTACAAATTTGGAGAGAGGAAGTAACTAGGGAATACCTAGTACTTGTAACCACATGGGTAACCGTATGTAGAAATGATGAAGACACTCCATGGTTTACAAGCTTGAAAGGCAGTCACTTGATGCTCTTATTGTCAAGAGTCTTGAGCACTCAATAGAGACAATGGTGAAAACATTTGAATGGAAATGCCCCTTGTATTGTCACCGAGCATACTTAACATGATTGGGAGGATTTATAGAATCATACCAGTGATGTTGATGGGAATCCCTCTGGTACACACTGGAAGACTTGATGGGAAAGTCCCTTTTGTGTATCGAATGTTTTTGCATGAATTTTTCCAATACGAACCAGAGGAGAAGATGGGAACTGGAATTTTTACAAAGATGTGCGGTGGTAATTTTAGCATTTCAGATAAATTTGAAAAAAGTGCTCTGATGGTTACCATAATAGTTGGATGGAACTCCTTTAGTGTACATCATAGGAGTTTATATTAACTCATTCGATGAACATAAATCATCTTTAAAAAAAATTCCTAAGTGACAAAAATGAAATCCCAGCCAAATAAATAATATTAAAGGGGGGAAGCTTAGAGAGAGGGGTGGCCACAACCAATCATTAAGGAAAGATAAAACCAAGGAGTTTTATAGAGCAGAGCAAAAGGGATCCATTTTCTTGGAGAGGTTTTTTCAAACAAAAAACACAAGAAAAAAGATGGTTGTTAGTGTTGGGCACAACATGTTGCATTACTCCCAATAGCCACAACCGGACTATCACATCAATCTGGAAAAGAACACGGTAAAATAATGCACTTATCTTAAAAAAAAATAATGTCAATGCACAACATAACTAAATTACTGCAGTATTGAAGCCATTTATATACTCTATCACTGAGTCTCCATCATTTATCCTTAGGAGGTATAACTTCTTGATGAAAGAGCATCACTCCCAAGCCATCCATGTGCCAGCCAGCCATCCAACACAGCGTGCATTCAATGAAGGAGGAGAGGTGCAGCCCTCTAGTTTCAAATTTTGAATTTGAAATCAATGTAATTAATGTTTGTAAGGTTGGTAGAGCCAAAGCCGTGCCTTTGAGCAGGTTGTAGTTAAAGAAGGCCTTTAATGGTTGTAAGGTTGGGATCTAACTCCAATTCGGATTAGATGACCCATTCATTGTAATTTATGAGAGTAGGTATCTTGGAGGGAAGAGCTCAAAGATCCCCCTCATGTAAAATATCTTTAGCATATTATTTTGGAGTTAGAGTGTTATAACCCTGAATTGCACCACACATGCTTACCTGGAATCAGGCCAACTCATATCCCTTCTTTGCCAAAACACTGCCAAACAACTCTTTGAAAATACTCTTGTATAAAGGCCCACGCACCCTAATCCATTATTGCACGAGTGTACACACTGGCTGACCCAAAACAGCCCGCGTGGACAGACAAAAGCATGAAAAAAGGAAATTTGTTGATGGAACAAAAAGCTATGGGTGAGTTAACTGAAACTCCCGTCCATGCATGGCCGCGGGTTCATCCAAATACCTAGCTCCTTATAGCCTATAAAAGAAGGGGTAGGGGTCCCATTTGGAGGAGGAAAAATATAGCAAAGAAACTCTACCCATTTACGTATTCCCATTGTCCCAACCCTTTAGCCTTTCCTTGTGCCAAAGGAGATTCAAAGAAAAGCAGTTGGAGGACAGAAGAAGAGGAGCCTAGGATCAGGGTCGAGGAGCAGTGGGCGGTCTCAACTTTTGTAAGTTGACTCATTCTAAGTAATAAAGAAAATGCTTTTCCCATCCCAATTCATGAACTTTTTACAGTTTGATTAGTATATGTTTGGATTTCTAACCCGTTAGTATATAAGTAGTATGCATGCATAGTTGTTGCTTGTCTTGGATGCAGATCATCTTTGGAAGGAGTATTGCGAATAAGTAATCAAGTACAACAGAGGATCGACATCAAATGTTAGGAACGAGGTAGGTTGATATTTCCATGCATTTACTAAGAAAAGGGGATTTAAATCTAGGGATGAAAGTAGAAAAGTAGTTTCTCTTCGATCATATCTGCATGCAAAGTATGAACTCTATTTGCTATTCCGTAGGGAGATTTTACCCCACAACAAAATTAGCGACTATACTGGGGAGACTCTCTAGGGTTCCTGGAATTTTATTTAGTTTTTGGGTAGTTTTACAGACTATTTTTTCTTGCCTGTTTTTTCTTTTAGTTTCTGTAAGGTCTGAGCTAGCAGGGAGTTTAGTTTTCCATACCATCTTTCCCTGTCTTTTGCTTGACTGTGTTTTTCAGGACCCACAGAGGTACACACGGCCTACACAAGGTCTGCACACGTGTACCC
The DNA here is from genome assembly GCA_009831015.1 of Picea engelmannii. Lineage (NCBI taxonomy): Eukaryota > Viridiplantae > Streptophyta > Pinopsida > Pinales > Pinaceae > Picea > Picea engelmannii. The sequence goes on along the minus strand of ML822675.1, from coordinate 42,675 downwards.
GTGACCTACCCTCTTACATCCCACGTGTGAATGCTAGTTGTAGAAGTAGCAGTAGCGTGTAGAATTCAGAGAACATCAGAGGCAGTCATCCTCTTCCCTGTCAGAATCACACATTCTCAGGGGGTTTTCTGTAATTATGTCTGAGTCTTGTTTTCTAGCAGTCCTATCTCAGATTGTTTTTTCTTTATCATTTTTTCCTTACATTATTTGTTTTTCTGTTAAAAAGAGAGTTCAAGCCTTCAAGGGATCCTGGTTATCAATATCAGTGGTCTCTTCCTGGTTTTGGGTTCTCTGTTCTCTTTTTTTTCTTAGAGTTTAGATATACACGTGGCCTGTACAAGGTCAGCCCACATGTACATGCACTCTGTCTCTATCCAGTGTGTGTTCGCATGCGTGTTGTTAAAGTGACAGTCGTGTGCTTGTACAGGATACTTGTTGTTGAGGGTAAGGCATTCATCCTCTCCCTTGACAAGAATTATTCCTCTCAGGTGTTTGAATCTCTGTCTGAGCAGTCAGTAGCTTAGGATTAATCTTACCCTTAGCTTTCTTTTTCTCATTTAAAAAGTTGTCAGAAAAATAAAATAATTTTCACGGTTCTTAGACAAGTGTGAGAGTCATTTTCTTTTAAAAATTGCTAGTGTGTGATTTTTTTAATCTGATTCTTTGCGATGTGCGATTAGGCTAGAATTGTGTTTCTTGGTTTTTGCTTGTCGTTATTTTTCCTTTCTTGCTTTACTAGCATTTAAAATAAAAATAAAAAATCTCTTTTCATTTTCTTGTTTGGTTAAAGAGTGTGTTTCTGCATTATTAGCCAGAGAAAAGTCGTTTATTTCATAAGTTTTTTCAGTTCACTTAGATCATAAGTAGTTCATAGTCGAGTGAAATACCTTTGAGTTTGTTGTCCAAAATCTTAGAAAAGTTATAAAAAAAAAAAAAAAAAAAATT
>ML822675.1:26980-39306 GCA_009831015.1 Picea engelmannii | reverse complement strand
CTTACATTTATTATATCTAACTACCATAGTGGGCCTTATTTAATAATATAGTGGACCTAGTCCACCTTACATTGAATGACCTCCACTATTATCACTATGGGCCCTCTGGGCCCCCCTACTACCTCTCTAGCTACCTTACACTACTCCACTTTACAGACTTTGGGTCTGGGGGTAGGGAGCTCTAGCACTCATCTGCAAGGTCACATGGGGGGCACTCATGTCCCTTTTAACACTTTTCCTTACAGAGGAGGTCATATCCCCCCTTCGTCCCCTTCACTCGGTGGCTCGCATCATCAATCCGTCGGGCAACCTACACACAATAGTTTATTTGGAGCAGGGAGTCAAGGACCACCTTCGCATAGTATGTCGGTAGGTTCGACACAATTTTCTTGGAACGGAACGTTTGGTAACAACACCTTCTCGTCAACCACTTTCCCGACTGGGAGCAACCCCATTTTTGGACAATCTACTCATGTGCAAGGTACTATTCCTGCAGAGGGGGAAAACCTAGAAGGACCTTGGAATTCAGGGCGGGGATTCGTTCCCTCATCCAAAATGTCGATCTGGGGTAATTCTTTCCACAATCAATGGAACCCCGGACAAACTACTATGCCTATCCCCATGGGACCGGCATGGGGTAATCCTTCCCAAAGTCCTTCGACTATAATGCACGCCCAACCATCTATGTCCTATTTGGGAAATCAGTTGATGATTTCTCCACATATGAAAAATCCTTATGCTGGCCAGAGCCATGGTTTCTACCAGAATCCAGGCCAGCAGCCAAACTTTTCCTGGAAACTTGGTGCCAGTCAAACTCCAGGCCCCTTTTTCCCAGGTTATCAGCAACAACCCAACCTATCGTTCCTGGCGACATTACATTTTCCATATTTGACAAGGTTGTTGAATGACCCTATTTGTCACCATCCGTGTTGGCCTCCTATGCCGACGAAGTTTCCTTTGGACATTCCAAAGTTCAAAGCCAAGCCTAAAGAAGATCTAGGAGATCATGTGACTACCTTCCATCTTTGGTGCTCATCTAACTCATTGAAATATGACTCTGTACAGTTGTGATTGTTTCAACATACTCTCATTGGGAGTGTCACGAAATGGTACATTGAGCTCAATCGCTCAAGATACTCTTCTTTTGGTGAACTGGCGATGGCTTTCCTGAACCATTTCCAGCTACCTGTGAGATACGACACTGGCACAGAGCTACTCTCCAATTTCAAACAGACAATAGCGGACCATATCTCTGATCACATCTGAGAATGGAGACGCCGGAAGAGTTTAATCAAAGTACCAGTCCCACCAGCATTCTTGCTTGAGTGGTTCCTTAAGTCTTTGGTCCCGCAGTTATCCAAAGACGTCGCGATGTCCGAAGTTTTCTCCGAAGAAGATGCCATCACGAGGGCTCAATTGTTTGAGCTCATCTATTCTCAGTATGGTTTATTATACAACATCTTTCCAGATGCACCACGTTCAATACTAGATAAAACTAGTCAGAGAGTTGGACCACATGCTGATGGTATTGTTGGTTTAGCACAAACAAATCCCGTTGAGCAATTGGGGAAGTAGTTGCAGTAGTTATCTATACAACACAAAGTGGCCAACCAAACTACTACTTTGGTTTCTCCCCCTAGCAAAACATCATAAGTACACATTGTGCAGTCGACTAACCCAAAGGCCACCCAGTATCCTGACGGGAAGAAAAAACAATGAAAGAAGGGTAAGGGGGATAAAAAACCCACTGATAATGTTGGTGGCGATAACACTGAAAAATGGAAGGCCAGGTATATGCAACTTTTGTGCGGAAGACCACCTGACCCATCTATGTCCTCGACTTGCAGAGGCCCAAAAATTTGTCACACAGCAACAGCAGGCAGTGTTGACTAATCCATTTCAACATGGGAAAAATCTAACTCAAGCCTCTGCAAGCATGGACGGGGGCAACCAAGAAACCTTCCCACCTCCAAACAACCTCGCATCTGTGAAATTATATATGTTTAGGGGTGATACTTTTATATCGACTAAAACACACGACTATAATAAACCAAGCACTTCTGAGAAGGGTAAACAAGCAGACCTCTCATCCCTTCCTCTACAAATTGAGAAGACGTTGGGAGAAACAATGACACGCATTCCAAAAGATGCATTTAAAAAAGCTTCTCATAACCCAAACGCAAGGGACGCCCAGAACTACTCTGTGGTGGAGGATTTATCACAAACCCCTTATGCGATGTCTGCTTTGGAGGTCCTCCAAAGTTTTCCTTCTCAGAGGAAATTTGTGTTAACCGCTTTGGGATCTACTGAGACTTGTAATCTGGGTACCATCATGTTAGATACAACCAACTTAAAACCTCATCTGCCTTACCATGTAGCGTTTCATATAGTAGTGGCTTACCCCATGAAAAATTTTACTCGGAATATATTTCACACGGTGGTCGATGAGGGCGCCTCGACATGCATTATGTCGTTGGCATGTTGGAAGGCCATTGGCCAGCCCGTTTTGTCTCCATCACCTACTCTCCTCACTGCTTTCGACGGTCATTCGTTCCGACCACATGGCATATTTCCTTCTTTCCCCGTGCAGTTAGGAGGGAATACTGTGTGTGTCGAAGTAGAGGTAGTCGATGTTCCCCTCAACTATAACCTCTTGTTAGGCCGGAGTTGGACTTACGTTATGCAAGTTGTGGTTGCTACAGTTTTTTGGGTCTTGTTGTTTCCACACGAGGGCCAGATAGTGACCATCGATCAATTGTCTTTCTCCAGACCTGACCCAGCTTTGGGGGCATCCACAGTCCCGATGATTGATAATCCTCAACTAGGTGTCATTAACGTAGGAGTTGGTTTGTGCCCATCCTTGATGGGTACCTTCGATTACCTGCCCCCTCATGGTGACATCAAATTTATATCCAATCACCATAAGGTTGAGATTTTTCAAATTTCGTCATTCCGCATGACTTACTTCGAGGATCCATGGATACTTCCTTCCCCATCGGCCATGATGGATGTGACAAGGCACCCAGGCATGTCCATGCCCTTGTCTGCCACTGAAGTAGTGTACTCTTTAGTCCAGCAAGCTTCAGCTAACACTGATCTGACTCCTGCACAAGAATTAGATCCACTTTTAGATCCTATTTGGGCTCAGGGTTCTCTCGCTAACATCGATTCATTAGACTTAGTCTTTCCTTCTGATGAAGCCATAATCGAAGCAATGACTAGTTCGGACAAACCTTGGGAAGATCTGCATCACCAATCTTATTTTCTCCCAAAGTTAAGCCGAATCGAAGCAGGAGAATTCCCCGTCACCATGACGGGAGATCAGTCATGTCCTATTAATCTCTTAGCTACACATGAAATTTATGATGAGGGTAATATGGAAACTATCATTGAAACTATACCAATAAACATCTCTCGAAACCCTGGCATTGTGGAAAACGTCTTCGTCGGAGTGGATTTCTCCCCCGAAGAGATTCAAATCTACACGGATATTTTCAAAGAATTCTGCGATGTTTTTGCCTGGTCTTATGAGGAAATGTCAGGTATCGATCCAAAAATAGTTGAATATGAAATCACAATGTATCCTGATGCCAAGCCTGTTTGATAGAAACTTCACCCAGTTAATCCTAAGAAAGAAGCAACCATCAAGATTAAGGTTGAGAAACTGCTAAAGGTAGGTTTTATCTATCCTATCCATTTGACTCAATGGGTGTCAAATCCTGTGCCGGTCAATAAAAAACAAGGCACGATTCATGTATGTACTCACTTCCGTGATTTGAACAAAGCATGTCTCAAAGATAATTTTCCCACACCATTCATCGACCAAATCATTGATGAATGTGCTGGTTGTGAAGCCTTTTCTTTCATGGACAGTTTTTCAGGATATAATCAAATCCAAATCAAACCCGAAGACCAACACAAAATGACATTCATTTGTCCTTGGGGTACATTCACATATCGTAAGATGCCTTTTGGTCTTAAAAATGTTGGAGCCACCTTCCAGCAGGCTATGTATTTTGCTTTTCATGATCTCAAGCATATAGTCGAGGCCTATCTAGATGATTTAGCATCACGATCTCACAAGAGAATGGATCATCCCACACACCTTCGACTGATCTTCGAACGTTGTCTCTACTTTCGGATTCGCTTGAATCCAAACAAGTGCAGCTTCTGCATAACGTTAGGATGTTTGTTAGGTTTCATCGTATCAACAACAGGGATCATGGTCGATCCTCTCATGGTGGAGGCAATAATCCAGTTGCCCCCCCATGCACAATCCTTCATCTTCAGAGTCTACAAGGCAAGGTGAACTTTTTATGACGCTTCATCACCAAGGGATTTATGTGCTTACTGAATAAAGATGTTCCTTTTTACTGGGATGATGCCACTTAGCACTCTTTCGACGCATTAAAACATGCCCTCACAACGGCCCCTCTGCTACGGCCACCTAACTATAAAAAAGATTTCTTATTATATCTAGTTGTCGCAGAGTCAACCATTGGCATGGTTTTAGTTCAGGAAGATGATTTATTCTCAGAATACATGATCTATTACCTGAGCCGAGGCCTCGTAGGACCGGAAATCAATTATTCTCATATCGAAAAACTTGCATTGGCAGCAGTTCATTCTATTCAACGGTTTTGTCATTGTGTTATGTTTCGCAAGACCACCATCATTGATGTCGTGAATCCATTCCAATACATATTGACACGACGGGTAATAGGTGGAAAAATCAGTAGATGGATAGTCATCCTCTAGGAGTTTGACTTAGTCTTCATTTCAGCAAAGTCCAAAAAGTCATTGGTCTTCACAGAGCTTATTTCGAAACTTCCGGTTGAGTCAAGTGACGTTGTGCCTGAAGAATCGCCTATCCGGGGAGATATGTTTTTTATCACATCTTCAGATCCCTAGTACGGAGATATACTTATCTATCTCCAGAATCTAAAGTGCCCCACTTCTTCTTCTTGTGATGAGCATTGGCGTATACGCCATCAGGCTAAGAATTATCTCATACTCAATGATACATTGTATCGGAAAGGTGTAGACTGAATCTTACATCGATGTCTCACACATGAGGAGGTCATTATCGTGCTCAATGATTTCCATACCAGAGCTTGTGGCGGTCATTTGTCTGGGTTGGAAATAGCCCAAAAGATTCTACGAGCAGGTTACTTCTAGCCAACACTTATCAAAGATTGTATAGAATCGGTTAAGAAGTGCCATCCGTGCCAAATCTTCTCTCAGAAGATGAGAGCGCATCCCACTCCCATGTTTCCTGTCATCACAGTTGGTCCCTTTACCAAGTGGGGGATTGATTACACTACTTGAAACCCCCCTTCATCAAGGGGGCACCTCTATATCACCGTAGCTATAGACTACTTCACTAAGTGGGTCGAAGCTATGCCAACATTTAAAGATGATGGAGAGACTGCAGCTCTCTTTTTATTCAACCAGATCATAGCGAGGTTCAGCATCCCGAGAGAGATTGTTACTGACCATGGAAGTCACTTTCAGAACCAAATGATGACTGAATTAACATCAAAGCTTGGGTTACGGAAAGAGAATTCATCACCCTACTACCCCCAAGCCAATGGGTAGGTGGAAGCTGTAAACAAAACTCTTAAGACTATGCTAGAGCGAACTATCAACTCAGCCAAGTCAAAATGGCATTTGATGTTATACTCGGCATTATGGGCTTACCGAACATATGTTAAGACTACAACTGGTTTCTCACATTTTCAACTCATTTACAGGCTGGAGGCAGTCTTGCCCATCGAATGTCAGATCCCATCTCTAAAATTTGCAGTACAATTATTTCCAGACACTTCTCCACTTGAAGAACAGTTAGTACACCTTGAGCAGCTCAATGAGCAGCGTCTTGATGCGGACCTGGCCAATGAGGCTCACAAACATAAGGTCAAGTGTCAGTATGATAGGTCCGTTCATCCTCGGATTTTCTCTGAAGGCGACCTTGTCTTGATCTATGACCAAGATAAGGACCCCCTTGGGGAAAGAAAATTCAAACCCATGTGGTTCAGAACCTTCGTCATAAAAGAGGTATTAAAAAAGGATGCTTATAGTCTGGTTGATTTCGAAGGGAATGCTTTGGTGGATCCTAGAAATGGGCTCTACCTCAAGAAGTATTACTCATAGGTAGGCCACTGTGGGTGACTTTTTGTAACATATGTATAGTCTTTGTACTATTACTTTTTTAGTTTCTTTTAAAATGTTATGGACGTGTCATTGATGTTATCTTTTGTCAATAGGGCAGATGTCAAGTGATTCTGAGGTGTTCGTTGGGTATGCAGACGGTGCTAGTTGGCACACTCGAAGGCTTGCCTCCGTAGCTTAGGTAATCTTTAAACCTCAGGGCCAGTTGTTATCTTCCGAATGTACATGCTTAGGTGACACCAAAAATAATTTCGTCGAGTACAATGCAGTTATTGAGTTGCTTCGTGACGTTCTGTCATTGGGTATCTCTCATCTCCAGATCTATCTCGACGCTCAATTGGTTGTGTCTCAGTTAAATAGAGTATACCGGGTTCATGATCCAACTTTACACCGATGATTCCTTAGGGTACGTCTCTTAGAACGAAATTTTGATTATATTACATATTTTCATGTTCCTAGGAGATTAAACCAAATTACAAATACTCTAGCTAATCAAATTTTAGATTGGCATCTTGCACACATATGAAAGAACATTGACATAAACATGTAAATACATTTTTGCACACATGATACATAAGACACAAAAGATCAAAAAACCATATATAAATCATAAAGTAACCAGAGTACATAGATGGACACAAGCGCCTCAAAAACAGGACCAATAATGAGTCACAGGGCTTATGCCCTCAAAAAATATATACAAGTAGTGCTCATGGCACGTAAAAAGTCTAAATAGGTTCAAGGCCTATGGACCCTGTTATACTGGTCCACAACGTGGGATAAACGCCTAAACAATCGGACCCACGCCCGAGGTGCCCCCACTACATGAGGCTACATGGATGGAGGCAGGTCATCTATCTCTGCCATTGGCACTGTGCAAGTGAGTGCAGTAAAGTTCCGCTCAACTCGTCTAAGTACCCTCTCAGCCTCCCCGACTGGGAGGTTTCTTGTGACTGTTGGTCCCTCGGCAGCGGCAGCTGCGGCTTCTTCCTGAGGACGACGCATATTCCGTGCATAATTGGTAGGTTGCACGGGTCCCACATCTTCATGCAACAAAAAAATATCCGTCAAATAATCTGGCATATAAAAAAAATGATATATATAACAAAAATTACATAAAAATTACATATACAACAAAAAAACTACAAAGGTGGAGACTTACCCATCTCCCCTCGCTCCTCACCAAGAGGCACGGGTATCTCAGGATCTCTAGAGAAGTCTATCCCTGCATATGGGTAATCCTCGATCACAAGGATCTGTCGTGACAGCCATGTAAAAAACTCATCATCGAAGAACTCATTGGTCCTTCCACCACCCTATCGTGGTAGTAATACTGCCCATCTACATATTGTAGGAAAAGAGGCCTGGTGTCCTCGTACCACTTCCCGAGGACTAAATCTCGGAACTCTCTCAAAAAAGAATGAACACAAAATCGTCCCGAACCCGAAATTCCTCTCTGTCCACTGTCGGCAATCTGTCAATTGCCTCTTCATACACTCCAGTAGTGTGGTTCTCCAGTCAAAAATATGTGCATTCAAGCACTGGATAGCATAGTTCATCTGTGCGTGAGACTCTTGATGCAAGGCCGTTGAACCGGTAATCCACCCAATAAGAAATAATATCACTTACAGTGATAGGTTAGTAATCTTACTTATGGGAACCTGGGATATCAAATGGTTTGTCCCATCCTCACAGTGTAGGGATATCAGTTCCGCTATGTTATGCGGCCCTGATGGAATCGTCCTGAAATTGATCGGTTCCCCTCTCCTTGAGAGGCCAATCAAAAAATAGATATCCTCAATGGTGAGCACCAGTGATTACCCCTCTAGCATGAAGGCCTCTGCATCAAGGTGTCAATAGTCAACCAAGGCATTCAGTAGCCTCGGTTGCACTCGCATAAATGGACATAGGAAGAACTTAAGCAAACCACATTGCATCAATGCGGCCATGACATTTGGATCTCCCGCAACCAACTCACTAATTGCTTCATGCTCCCTTTCCCTCAAGTGCACATACATCCTGCCAAAACAACCAAGTTCAGGAGGGTCAGTGAATTCTCTTTAGTTCTTTTTGTCTATAAAAGGGGGTCCATGCATGCTGTCTAGGTGACAGTCACGTGTACACGCGGGCAGGCTTCACTCTGCCCGTGTGAACCTAGGGCTGACCTTTTAAAGTTTGACGCCCACCCAAAAAATGAAATCAAAAGCAAAAAGAAAGAATCGAATAGCTAGATAGGGGAGTTTGTACTTACTTGGTCCAAGTGAAAGTTTGTTTCGTCCACTGTAGCTCCCGGAATCACCGTTTTTATCAAAGGGGGTCTTTTGGCTCCAGAGTCAATTTCCAAATCAGCAATGGTGATAATGAGCTGCCAGCTTCTATTTATAGACTTTTTGGCCTCTTTTTGTCACTTTCTTGGCCTCCCTTATCAATTTCTTTATACCAAAAACCATTTAGAGTGATTCAAGAGTTATATGGGAGGGATTTGATCGGGTATTGGGACATTTTTGTTTGAGTTTTGAGGAAATTTTGATGGTCCATGAAAAATTTTCCAAGAATCAACTTGAGCATATAGGTTAGGTTATTACCCCGACTTTTGTGTCTCGTTGTCTTTTTCCTCTACCATAGTATCGATCCCATTAGGTTGTGACACAGAACCATCATATCTACTTTAGAAGTGTCACAACTTGGCGGTAGAGCTTACTAGAACATGGATTCCCTAGGTAGGTCCTGGTTGCATTATGTTGTCCATGTCGTCTCTAAAACACTGTAGGCTCGGGAGTCCTTATAGTCTTTCCTGAATATGAGTTTGAGCCTCATTTGCATGATTCTTCTTTACTCTTGATCTCACCCTTAGGACTCCCAAAAAAGAAATGGGTCTCCTTTTAATCCCTTTTCAGACCCTCTAAACTTGAAAAGATTGTTGAGCAATCTTGTGACCTTTCACGCTCGTTAAACTGAGATTTGAAATCACGTCTATCCGGCGGTAGTTTACCCCTTTTTCGGTCCGAACGGTCAACTGTACGAACAAAGGTATACTCTATGGAACTTCAGCTCTATAGAAGAGTACTCTCAGGTATAATTTTATCCCTTTTTCGGGCCTGAGGGACTAAACTTACGAAGAAGGAACCCCCACGGAGTCCATAGTTAAGCTCTCTTCAAACTCCCTAAAATTGAAAAGATTGTTGAGTGACCTTATTCTTTCACACTCGTTAAATTGGTCCAAAAGAATATTCCTGACGAAGTCCATAGTTAAGCTTTTTTCAGACTCCTTAAAAATGAAAAAATGGTCGAGTGACCTTGTCTTTATCACACTCGTTAAAATGGTTTTGAATAGACGTCTTGTCGGTGCTAGTTTACCCCTTTTTCGAACTGACTAGACTACCTTCGAAAAAGGTACCCCAATGAAGTCTCCTTTTATGTTTTTTCAGACTCTCTAAATATGAAAAACCACCGATCTTACCTTGTTTGGGCTCGCTAAACTTACATCGAAGGACGTTACCATTGTGTGTTTTTTTAACCGCATTTGCATACCTTATACGCCAGCCTTGTAACAGTTTGCTTCTGCGTCTTAACACCTTTGGCCCCGGGAGGATTTTTCCCAAGTATCATTCTACTAGAACAGCAGTCTTGTCCTTGTGCCTTGATCTTGTATGTTTGCAACACTCGTTCCTCCCTTGTAATGTAATATTCCTTTATTCTTTTTCCACAATTATTGAAAAGAACAAAAAAATCAAATATACCCCAAAAAGAGGAAGGGAAAAGTATTTTCTTTATTGGTAGCATAATGAGTCGCCCTTGGATAAAGCACATCTGTCCATTTATTCATCAGACTATAGGATGTAGTATGACCTTAGGAAGCTTTTTCTCACTATATAGAGTTGTGTCCTCCACCGTTTGGTTATCCTTCCAAACATATGGAGAGTTTGCATTGTCTCCTACTTTGTAGACTTATGATTAACATACATGTTGCCTGAGTCTCATCATTTGTCAAGCTATTATCCAAGGGAAGTTTGTCACCAATCTTGAGTCAGCCCCTCTACAATTTGTCTCTTGTCCTCATACCCAGCCATCCTGAACATCCAATCAAGTCCTTGTTTGAAATCACTGAAGCCTTCAGTTTGATCATCAAGATTATCAAGTCCATGACCGACGAGCCGTCGAAGACCTCTAAGTAGTGCATTCATACACTCATATTACACTCCTACCCAAGTTTTGAATATTTTTAAGTTGTTGCTCAAGCTCTAAAGATCTCATCTCCAGCCATCAGGCTGAATCAGCTTCTGGAAGATGGATACTCTATATGTATATATTTCTGATTTCGAGATGTAGCTCCACTGTGTATTGTTCATGGATACTCTTTATAGTTATTTTACATGGATCTATAGTGTATTTGATTGGTAGCCATGATTCTATTTTATCTCGAGCATGGGTATTCCCACCTTGGTGAGACATTTGTTATTTTGCAGACGGCACCTCCCGGTTCCTGATCCTTGGGCTCAATCGTTCGGCACATCAGTAAAGATTGGTAATGTATTTCATCCATCAGATGCTCTTCTGACCTCACACATTAGGGGGCATTTGTTATAACCCTAAATTGCACCACACATGCTTACCTATCATCAGTCCAACTCATATCCCTTCTTTTCCAAAACACTGTTGAACAACTCTTTGAAAATCCTCTTGTATAAAGGCCCACATGCCCTAATCCATTATTGCACACGTGTACACGTTGGCTGATCCAAAACAGCCTGCATGGACAGACAAAAGCATGAAAAAAGGAAAGTTGTCGATGGAACAAAAATCTATGGGTGAGTTAACTGAAACTCCCAGCCATGCATGGCCAAGGGTTCATCCAAATACCTAGCTCCTTATAGCCTATAAAAGAAGGGGTAGGGGTCCCATTTGGAGGAGGAAAAATATAGCAAAGAAACTCTGCCCATTTACGTATTCCCATTGTCCCAACCTTTTATCTTTTCCTTGTTCCAAAGGAGATTTAAAGAAAAGCAGTTGGAGGACAGAAGAAGAGGATCCTAGGATTAGGTTCGAAGAGCGGTGGTTGGTCTCAACTTTTGTAAGTTGACTCATTCTAAGTAATAAAGAAAATTCTTTTTCCATCCCAATTCATGAACTTTTTACAATTTGATTAGTATATCTTTGGATTTCTAACCCGTTAGTATATAAGTAGTATGCATGCATAGTTGTTGCTTGTCTTGGATGCAGGTTAGCTTTGGAAGGAGTATTTCAAACAAGTAATCAAGTACAAGGGAGGATCGAAATCAAACACCGGAAATGAGGTAGGTTGATCTTTCCATGCATTTACTAAGAAAAGGGGATTTAAATCTAGGGATGAAAGTAGAAAAGTAGTTTCTCTTCGGTCATATATGCATGCAAAGTCTGAACTCTATTTGCTAGTCCGTAGGGAGATTTTACCCCAAAACATAGAGTGGAGGAGAGAAGGAGTTGAGACTCTGTCAAAGTCTAAGCTCAAGAACACCTTGAAAAGGAGGCATTTCATATTAATATAAAGAGAAGATTTCTTGCATGAGTTTATGTGTCTTTATGTGTTTATGAATGTCTTTGTGTGTTCTTTATATGCTCTAGAGGTGCATTTGCAGGGACAGATAGGTTCTACTATTTGTGGGTTCTTTGATTTCAGGTTTGGGGTTCTTTGAAGCTTCATGCAAGGAGTGCATAATAGAACACTACGGGTTCTGTAAGCCAGTGCAAGGAATGCACTTCTAAATCCTATGGGATTTGGATGAAGATGTGTCAGGAGGGTGCACCAGCTGAAGTCTTAGGTTCAGGAAGGAAACCTCAAGGTTGTTGAACACCTTGTAGGTAGGATTGTGCAGAAGAGGGAATAGGACAGAATAGAATCACTGCAGGATTCTGTGAGAGATCTGCCAGGAGGGCATCGAGTAGGTGCAGAGAGTGAAGAGAATAACTCTATTGTGAGTTCAAAGAGAAATCAGAATCACTGAGGATTCTGGAAGCTCTGGAAGGAGGGCATTGAGTAGGTACTAGAGTGCACAATAGAACTCTGGGTTGAGTTCAGAAAAGGGACAGGTATACTGAGGAGACTCTACCAGGAGGGCATTGAGTGGATGTGCAGAGTGCACAGGAAAGAACTCCTTTGAGTTCTAGAACAAAGAAGA
>ML822675.1:10613-26930 GCA_009831015.1 Picea engelmannii | reverse complement strand
AGTTCAGAAAAGGGACAGGTATACTGAGGAGACTCTACCAGGAGGGCATTGAGTGGATGTGCAGAGTGCACAGGAAAGAACTCCTTTGAGTTCTAGAACAAAGAAGAGTCCAGGAGAGGATCTTCACAGGGTTGTTGAACATCCTGCAGGCTCAGCAAGGAGTGCTTGAGAAGTAAGTTTCCAGAGGGCATTTCCATCCCTTCAAGGAGAGAAATGGACCGAGGATAAAGACCTATGCAAGGAGTGCACCAGGCCAACAATTGGTTGAAGTGTTGATCGACAGCCAACTAAAGGCTTGTCAAGCATAGGAGCGAGAGAGAGAAAGAGAGGACTTATTTTAAGTCCCAAAGCTCAAGACAGATAGCACCTTTGTGTGTACTGACTCTACAAGGAGTGCAGAAGTCAGGAAACCTTTCAAGGTTTCAGAGTAAAGAAAGTTCAGTAGGAGCAGGGCTTTCGTGCACAGAGCAGTGACTGAGAAGTCACAGAGGTCAGAAGAGAGGGGTGGAAGATCAGGAGGGCATAACTACCATCGGATCGAGCAAAGGAAAAATATTTGGACCATTGAAGTTTCATGTCTAGGCAGCGCAGGAGAGCGCAGTGAAAGAAAGTAGATCTAGGCCATCAGATCTAGCTCAGACAGCTAATATCCCTCGGATCTATTGAAAGGAGCACTCAATTTAACCCTCGTATGAGAAGAGGGGAGTGAAAGCCCTATTTCATCATTTCGGCTACTGAGAGATACAAAGGGTAGGAATTGGAACTCTTGACCCACAAAATCCTGAAAGGNCATGAGCTAGGAGGCGGAGGCCTTTTCTCTACAAAGTCCCGAGTCGCGAGATCGCGATGCAATTTGAACCATTGATCAAGGAAGAAGGAGATCCATGAGATCTGGCATCTTGATGCATCGCGTATCGGAGGTTCGGGGTTTGGAGGAACTTCCTTTTGACTGTAGAAGTCACGAATTATCGAGGGCCAAGGTCTTGGGCAAACACGTGGTGCATCCATTCAGGTGGGGACCGCGTGGTTGACAGGTGGACACTCGTCACCTGGGAGGGAGTCAACACCCTATTGACTTCTCATGATTTGGGTTCTTGTAAGAAAGGAGCATGAAGGCTTAACAAACCAACTCGCGAAGTTGTGAGCTGTGAGAAGTACCGAAGGAGTCAAATCTCCTCTAACTTTGACGTCTCGAAGTCTCATAAAAGAAGGGCCTGGAGGTTCAACCCTTCAACTCACGAAGTCATGAGTAGCGAGAGGTGCTAGCTGTTATCCCTAGCAGGTGGTTGTTGATAGAGGTGCTAGCAGAGAAGGAGCTATACCCGTATCGCAATCTCAGGTATCAGGAGTTTGGAAAAGAGGAGTCGAGGGTCTTCGACCCACGAACTCATGAGTTGTGAGTTGCGAAAGGCACTTGCGTCAAGGCCCAGTTGTGGTCATGTGGAGGTGTAGCTTGCACCTTGTGCCTGTTCGCATAAGGGGGGTTTCAAAAGGACCTGTGGATCATATTCGTCGTGGGGTTTCAGCGAGGAACCAAAGGAGCCTCTTCGTATCAAGGAGATTAGAATGATCCTTTGAGTGGATCTCAACACGAGGGTCAGGGGTCTACATCAAGTGGTATTAGATCTTGATTTTGTCTATATATTGCAAGTAGAGGAAGCGAAAGAAAAAGAATACTCTGGTACACATCAGTTTGGTATCAGAGGCAGCTTGCAGAGACAGGCAGAAGGAAGGCAGAGTATTGGAACTCTTTGGTGATTGTTTGCAGTTGTGCGGTAGTCAAATAGACAGTCGGGAGGACTGAAGGGGACGCTGGAAGCACTCAAGGTTGTAGAGTGATAGCAGCAGGTTTTCCAAGAGGGCAGACAAAAGGCAGAAAAATGGCTACTGAAGGCCATAGACGCGATGGAAAGAAGATCCATCAACAGCCGAGAAAAGATGAGGTGGATAAAGAGCTCATCGATATCAGAGTGAGGATGGATGAACTTGCACTAAAGATGCAATAGGATGCAAGATCACATTGGGTGTATGAATGGCCCATGAGGACGAAGGTAAAATGGCTAGTCAGGGAATTAGTGGCTAGAAGACAACAGAGGTTGATAAGAGGATGGTTGAGGCATGCTGAAAGCCTCAGGAATGATGAGAAGGATATGGTTCAGGTGTGTGAACTAGAAGCTGGGAGAAATCTCAGTGATGAGGATGAGGGAGAGAGATCACTGGATGATCTCATAAACTGCCAAGAGGGCAGGACCAAAAATTCAGATTGCCAGGAGGGCAATGAGATGAGATATGAGGATCTCATAGACTACCAAGGGGGCAGCATAGAAATCCCATACTGTTAGGATGGAAAGGGAGAGTAGATGATATCATAGCTAAGTTCATATCAGCAAGGACAGCTGACAGAGGAGAAGGATCAGAAGGGAATTCTGATCATTGGGGGAATTGAAATATTCCTGCCATTGAGCCCAGTTGAGGCAAGAGTGTGTGTTGTAGAAGAAGCAACAGAAGACCGAAATCCAGTAGGGATTGTCATGGAGGAAGAAGGGGAGTAGAAACTAATGTCTATCCCAGTAGCAGAGGAAGATGAGAATTCTGAGGAATGGCTCAACATTTTCAGCCGAGAAGATGAGAAGACTGCAGTATTGGAGCTTGCAGTAGGAAAAGAAGGGGAAGAAGACAGCGTATATTTTGTTGAGTTGTATCAAGAGTTCGAATCCCTAGAGAGAAGGGTGAAGGTGCAGGGCATGCACATCCAATAGATTAGGTTGGAAGCAGAAAAATAATACCAACCCAAGGAGCAGCTGGGAGAGGTTGGACTTGAGCCAACACAAAGAGATATGGCAGCAACAGATTTGTCATAGGAAAAAGCTGAGCAGCAGCTCAATGAGAGGACTGCGAAGCTGAAATTTGCACCAGAGTGGCAAGCTAAGGCCACAGGAGATGAAGAAGATAGCATGGGAGATCTAGTTGATCTTCCCATTTTCAAAGAGGAATTGCGGTGGAGCAGACTACAAGGACAGAGCCAACCACTTGAGTAGTTGGACGAGGAGATTGAGGAGATCAGGAAGCTAATGTTGAAATCAGTACAGGAGACTGCCAGCAGAGGAAGGCTGAGTAGAAGGGAGACAGTAGTAGAAATAGAGCAGAAGAAGTAGTAGCAGCAACAGAGCAGTGGAGCAAATGAACATCTCCAGAGGACTATTTGGGATCCAGGAGGATTTCAATAGTGACGCTGGGAAGCTCATGAGCAGGAGCTCATGAATTTTTCACAACAGAGGAGTATGATGCAGGAGCATCGCTCCCAATCCATCCATGCACCATCCAGCTAGCCAACACATCATGCATTCAATGAAGGAGGAGAGGCATAGCCCTCTCATTTCAAATTTTGAATTTGAAATCAATGTAATTAATGTTTGTAAGGCTGGTAGAGCCAAAGTTGTGCCTTTGAGCAGGCTGTAGTTAAAGAAGGCCTTTAATGGTTGTAAGGCTAGGATCTAACTCTGATTTGGATTAGATGACCCATTCATTGTAATTTATGAGAGTAGGTAGCTTGGAGGGAAGAGCTCAAAGAGCCCCCTCATGTAAAAGATCTTTAGCATCTTATTTTGGAGTTAGAGTGGAGGAGAGAAGGAGCCAAGACTTTGTCAAAGTCTGAGCTCAAGAACACCTTCTAAAGGAGGCATTTCATATTAATATAAAGAGAAGATTTCCTGCATGAGTTTTTGTGTGTCTTTATGTGTTTATGAACGTCTTTGTGTGTTCTTTATATGTTGTAGAGGTGCATTTGCAGGGATAGATAGGTTCTGTTATCTGTGGGTTCTTTGATTTCAGGTTTGGGGTTCTTTGAGGCTTCATGCAAGTAGTGCATAATAGAACACTGAGAGTTTTGTAAGCCAGTGTAAGGAATGCACTTCTAAATACTGTGGGATTTGGACGAAGACGTGCCAGGAGGGCGCACCAACTAAAGTCTTAGGTTCAGGAAGGAAACCTCAAGGTTGTTGAACACCTTGGAGGTAGGACTGTGCAGAATAGGGCACGGAACAAAACAGAATCACTGCAGGATTATGTGAGAGCTCTGCCAGGAGGGCATCGAGCAGGTGCAGAGAGTGCAGAGAAGAACTCTATTGTGAGTTCAAAGAGAAATTAGAATCACTGAGGATTCTAGAAGCTCTGCTAGGAGGGCATTGAGCAGGTACTAGAGTGCACAACAGAACTCTGGGTTGAGTTCAGAAAAGGGACAAGTATACTGAGGAGACTTTGCCAGGAGGGCATTGAGTGGATGTGTAGAGTGCACAGGAAAGAATTCCTTTGAGTTATGGAACAGAGAAGAGTCTAGGAGAGGATCTTCATAGGGTTTTTGAACATCATGGAGGCTCAACGAGGAGTGCTTGAGCAGGAAGTTTCCATAGGGAATTTCCATCCCTTCAAGGAGAGAAAGGGATAGAGGATAAAGACCTGTGCAAGGAGTTCACCAGGCCAACACTTGGTTGAAGTGTTGATCGATAGCCAACTGAAGGCTTGTCAAGAACAGGAGTGGGAGAGAGAAAGAGAGGACTTATTCTAAGTCCCGAAGCTCAAGACGGATAGCACCTTTGTGTGTAGGGACTCTTCAAGGAGTGCAGAAGTTGGGAAACCTTTCAAGGTTTTAGAGTAAAGAAATTTCAGGAGGAGCAGGGCTTTCATGCACAGAGCAGTGACCGAGAAGTCGCAGAGGCCGGAAGAGAGGAGCAGAAGCTCAGGAGGGCATAACTACCATCAGATCGAGCAGAGGAAAAATATTCGGATCGTTGAAGTTTCACATCCAGGTAGCACAGGAGAGCACAGCGAAAGAAAGTAGATATGGGTCATCAGATCTAGCTCAGACAATCAATAGCCCTTGGATCTGTTAAAAGGAGCACTCGGTTTAACACTCGTATGAGAAGAGGGGGATGAAAGGCCTATTTCGGCATTTCAGCTACCGAGAGATACAAAGGGTAGGAGTTGGAACTCTTGACCCACAAAATCCTGAAAGGATTAGGACCATCCATTTTGGAGGACATGTGGTAGGGATGAGGATTATCTCATGAATTCAGGTATCGTGAGCTAGGAGGCGGAGGCCTTTGCTCTACAAAGTGTCGAGTCATGAGATCGCGATGTGATATGAACTGTTGATCAAGGAATAAGGAGAGCCATGAGATATGGTGTCTCAATGCATCGCATATCAGAGGTTCAGGGTTTGGAGGAACTTCCTTTCGACTGTAGAAGTCACAAACTGTTGAGGGCCAAGGTCTCGGGTGAACACGTGGCATGTCCATTCAGGTGGGGACCACGTGGTTGACAAGTGGACACTTTTCACTTGGGAGGGAGTCAACACCCTGTTGACTTCTCATGATTTGGGTTCTTGTAAGAAAGGAGCATGAAGGCTCAACAAACCAACTCACGAAATTGCAAGCCATGAGAAGTACCGAAGGAGTCAAATCTCCTCTGACTTTCACGTCTCGGAGTCTTGTAAAAGAAGGGCCTGGAGGTTCAACCCTTCAACTCGCGAAGTCATGAGTAGCGAGAGGTGATAACTATTATCCCTATTTGGTGGTCATTGATAGAAGTGCTAGCAGAGAAGGAGCTATACATGTATCTCAATATCGGGTATCGGGAGTTTGGAAATGAGGAGTTGAGGGTCTTCGACCGACGAACTCATGAGTTGCGAGTTGCGAAAGGCGCTTGTGCCAAGGCCCAGTTGTGGTCATGTGGAGGTGAAGCTCACACCTTGTGCCTATTCATATAAGGGGGGTGTCAGAAGGACCTGTGGATCGGATTCGTCGTGGGGTTTCAGTGCGGAACCAAAGGAGCCACTTCGGCTCAAGGAGATTAGAACGATCATGTGAGCAGATCTCGACCTGAGGGTCGGGGTATGCATCACTTCTTCCAAAGGAAATGTTTATTACCAGAGACTTATACTGATACAAAGAACCTAAATTATTCCATAATTCCTTAGATGTATCTTCTCTTGAGAAATTCGATCAGTTTCTACTAATTGCTCCTAAAATATTTCATTGTCAATAGCCAGATCTTTAAAATTATCCTGATTGGTTAAAAAGTTTATGATCTCTTCATCTCCTTCAAAGGCCTTCCAATTAGAAATATTGTTGGGCACCAACGGTTTGTGGAGTAGCTCCACAGTGAACCAGGAGGATTTATAGTCTTCTAAAGGGGATAGCCTTGAGGCAGCAGTGGCCAGGAAATCAACCAGTGTGTTCTTTGTTCTAGGGATCATTGTAATGTTGAAGGCTTCAAAATGTTCTATCAGTCTTTTCACTTCCTATTGATAATTCTTCAGGTGGGGGGAGTTGTAGTGTATAGTGTTCCTTACTTTCCTAACGATGATTTCAGAGTCTCCAAAAACCTTTAGTTCTTTAATGTTCAAGTCTGTGGGTTTCTTTATCCCTTGTACTAGAGCTTCATACTCAGAGGTGTTATTTGTGCATTCAAATTCTAGTCTGCAAAACAAGAAATTTCGTTTAAATTTGGGATTAATGGGGATACACCACACTCCTGATCCTTCTTGCAACTTAGACCCATCAAAGTAAAAGGTCCAAACTTGTGAGAAAAAACCATAAGTTTTTTTTTCCTACAATTTTCCTCCTTTCCTCCTATATGCTCCATGGTTTTTAACAGAGGTTCTTGACAGAAGAGGGTTTCTTTTGCCACCATCGACAAATTTCTTCAAAATTCATTTCAGAGTTTTGAGTAAGAGGGACATCAGATGAGAGAGGGGGGAAATTCCTGAAATCAGAGTCGCATGAATAATTTCCTAGCACGAGGAAATCTTCCAAAGAGGGTTCATTGAGGGATTCTAGGTCGGTGACAGTATGTTTTAGATATATTTCCCTATCGATCCTGATCATATTTGTGTGTCCATTTAATGGAAACCAAAGGTGAGCCCAGTCTATACTAAAGTATCTATTTATCCTCTCTAACCAATATCGACTAAGTAGAAATACATAAGCTTCTAGGATATCTACTACAATGATGTCAATCACTTGAAAAAAATTTGGGTGGGTCGCCATCCTGATCATGACATCCTTGAGTTCTCTCATAACTTTCACCTGGGTTCTGTCTAGTCGTATCACATGTTTATCACTTTTGAGAGGGACTGTGTTTAATTTCTTACATATAGACAATGGCATAACATTAGAGGATTCCCTTGAGTCAACCAAACAATTAGTATGAATTTTTTAATATGGTCTTCAGGCAATCCTAAGGTTTCAGGGCAAAATTTAGGGAGTAACTTTTATGGATATCGGGGAAGGTTATGTACTCATTTGGGGATTTCCAAATCATATATGGAAAACCATGGTTTATTATTATGAGGTGGGTTTCCCCTTTCTTCATTATGATCATCGTTATCTTCCATGGTGTCCGACTCTGAAACTGAGCATTCTGAGTTTAACCCTTCCTCGTCAGAAAAATCATCGAGCTCGGAGTAGTTACCAGCTGGTGTTTCGAGGATCAGGCTAAGGGGATGTTCGATCTCGGTGAGGGATAAATCTACCAAGTATTCTACTGTGTGGAAAAAAACCTGGTAGGGGGTGTCGACCATTGGCCTGCTTACTTGTTTTCTATGAGGGAGTAACAGAGCTAACGGTAGTGCTCCAATTTGTCAAGTGTAAGCTCTTCTAATTCTTCTGAAATGGTTCAAATCCTCGTGGGGAAGAGTGTAAGGTATGTCAGGGAATAAATGTTCCTCCTCTTTTTGGGGTGAGTTACTCGTTTTAGGAGTACTCAATGTGTGTGGGTTGTCTTGAGGATTACTAGCCATGCATGTGGGTTCTTTTGAATCTACAGTTTGTGTGAAATATTATATCAGAAATATTGTTAGCCATTCATTCATCAGCCCTCCTTATAGTGCCAATTCTGTTGAGGGGTCCTAAATCCATTTAACTCAACAGTAGGAACCAAACCTGCCACCGAGGCCCAATTAGACTCTACAGTCTTTGATAGTGGAATGGTTCTCCAGATATTGTGATCCAACCAATTAATCGATGGGATTTACTTAGTGATTTACAGGATATCTTCTCCTGAAAACTCTTCCTTCATTTTGAATGCTCTCTTTTTGTATTTTCTCTTATAGGTGGGTCTGATAAAAGATAGGTGTTGGTAAAAACTAGCTGGGTAAAGTGAAAGCAGGGAAAACTTAACTACTGAAGAAGGATGAGCTCAGGATAACCCTCATGCTCAAGCATGCAGACAAATATTTTCACACCTACAACAAGCCTAGTATTAATACATCAACTTGTTGGTATTTCAATTATTGACTGAGATACAATTATTGAAAGAAAACATACATGCAATAAAATGATGGCAATAAAATTAGTTTCCTTATCTCTAATCACTAATCACACATTAACACAACGATTTTTTTTCCATAATTAGAGATAAGAACTATAAAAACATCGAATCAGCTAACTTATCAATAGATTCAGAAAATCTTACTCATTACAGCATCCATTCATGAGATAAAGTCATAAGTAATTCCTCCTTATGATCCAATCACACACACCTTTGATGTAAAACAAAAAATTATCTCTTGTCCTACACAGGACTTCTCAATTAAGGTAGTTCCAAAATAGTTCTTTACAATTCCAAAAATGAGGGTCTTTTCCAAAACCATTGACCCATTTTAAAAGGTCGACCCTCTTATTTATAACAAATTATTATCTAAAAATAACTATCAAAAGTGAAAGATAAGTAAAACAAAACATCGCCACATGGCGGTTTCATTTCTCTGTCTTCTAAGAGTCATCAAATGGTTTCACTTAAGTGGATGTCTCTTCTCATACTCTGACCATTGGACGAAGAGTTCCTCGCATGTGTTGACATACAGAAATCTATGTTGATCCATCAGGGCTGAAAGGATATCCTTTATCTCCACGGCCCATGCCCGATACTTGACTACTTTAGCAATTAACTATTGTAATATCGTCCGAACCTTGATCGGCTGCTCCATGAACTGTTGTACTTGAATCGACGACAAGTTTGCCACCTTTGTTATCTCTCTAGTCCATGATGAGTCTTGTTCTACATGTTGTTTTATTATGTCATGCAAGTCGACAAAGTCCTCAGGTGAGCAGAATTCTGGGAGACCAATGTATCTCATTTCCCGATTGATCTTGGTCCAGCTTCTTTTGCAATCGGCACATTTCTCTTGAATATCCCACTGAGGTTCTTGGTCCATATTCACCCATTATTGAGTGGAATTCCTTATGTTATCGATATTGTTGTCCCTTAGCACTCGAATTTCATGCTCTTCGGCATCTCGACCCTTTTGAACTATGTTGATGTAATCGATTCTTTCCACTACTTGGTGGCATTTCCCATACCATATTTTCATGTCTTTGCACATCGTTGGTGTCGTAAGGGTGTCTTCTTGGAAATCATCTATCCCTGCAGTGAAAAGGTGCCACTCACTCGTGAATTTTTTGTAGGCATCTTGGAATTCTCTTCTCAAAAATATCATGGCATGTGTGGAGTCCTGATAGTATTTCACCAAATGGAGCATATGCTCCAACTCCTTTAGCGCAACGGCTAGCTCCTCTTCATCTTTCCTTTCTCTATCCAGAGTGGCATTTTTTATTTCCATCCCTGCGTCGATAAGATCAAACGTCTTGGCATGCTCCATGCTGATCAATTTCTCCTCTGTGGTGATGAGGATGGAACTGTCCAAAGTAAGCCTCCTTTTCTTAGTGGTTCTCTTCCTGATGGATTTCCTCTTTCAGTCGTAGGATATGGCTTGTATATCGGAAACCTCATCCATAGGTTTGGGGATTTCTTACTCTCCCCAAGTAATAGTGTTTCCCAGGTTCTCGACGGTGTATACGTGTTCAATATTGGGTTCTTGAACCTCTTATGTATGTCTTGATGGCTTGGCCTCTAGTTGTTGCTCATCGGGTGGTAAATTACTGGTCAAAACTGAGGAATCAGGGGCATTTTTGGTACTTACTTCGTAATTGACAGTTGAAATGCCAATTTCTTGTTGTGTTATTTCTCCTTGTTCGATAAATCTTGGCTCATCCATTGAGTTGTCCATTGGGATTCCTGGTATGTCGAGTGGCTCAGCATCCAAGGCACTTTCCACCTCATGCTCATTCTATGGGTGGCTCTAAGTTGAAGCATCGGAACCTGGGGTGGACGCCTTCTTAGGTTTTGTTTCCTCTGTGATTTTCATCGGAGTGACCAGGGACACCTCTGAACTCTCCTCATTGTCGTAGATGGTTATTATATCAAACAGGGGATTTGGTGTACTTGTTATCCCTGATGTCCTCGCTATCTCGGGCTGAGCCTAAACTTCCCTTGGTGATCCAACCTGTGGTGTTGAAGCTTCATGGTTATCTGACCCGGTATTTTCTTCAATATTTATCATCTTTGGGTCACTTGGTCCTCCCCAAATTTCGATTAGGTTGTCGGCAGGAACCCTCATCATATATATGAGATCTGGGTCATTCTACAACTGATAAATGACTCTCTATGATTTTTCCATCAAGAGAAATCCCCTTGTCTGTGCCTCTGGTGTTAAGAACAATCCCCTTCTCTGCACCTCTATTGTCTCTATCACTCTGATTTCTTCCCTAACTCTGAGGGCCTCTTGAGATGACTGCTCTATTTTTTCCACCTATTCATCCATGCTCATGGCCTTGAGCCTGGTCATGTTTGGGTTGGCCATCCTCTACACCACCTCATCTTAGTCATGGGAGTTCTCTGTGAAGACTTCATCTTCAAACTTATCATGAGCATATGGCCAACAAGATGATACTTGCAAAGCATGTTGGAGGACCAGGCCTTTAGGTTCATTCTTTTGGAATCGGCTTGTCGGGAACCTAAATTCAAGTTGGCTCAGCCCTTCTTGTTTGGCTTGAGCAATATCCTTTACCATATATTACCCCATATGGAAATCGTAGGGTATGAAGGAACGTTTCTTGTTTTTGACCAATTTGGCATTATAGCCCTGTAGGATGGTCTAATAGCATATTTCTCCCATAATGAGTTGGTCTAGTACATGAGCTGGTAGGAGATGTGGTGCTCTGGTGGCCCTGAACACCCTGATGTAGGTTGATTTCTCGTCCAAGTACCAATGACCTACCTTGGCTATCATTTTCTTAGTTGTCGCCAATAACCTTACGCATTCCTTCTTAAAAATAATAAAATAAATGTGAGTGATGAATTCATCGCAGATGAGTGCATAATATTTATTGAACCTGTTCTCCCATAGCACGCTAAAGTAGATGTGGACCGGGAGCTCTACAACATGCCACCTCAAATTCATGTCAGTGAAGACGTTCCTTGTGCACATTAAATCAAGTAGGTACGAGGCCATGTAGAAATTCAGTGCCTCTCCTTCCTTCAACATCTGAGCCTATTGTACACATATGGTTAATTTTTGGAGATTATGGCTCCCCACTTGAAGCTACTCCTGGAGATTGCAACTATTTATGCCAAAGGCATCCAGGCTTCTGAAAACTTGGAGCAGTGATTTTCTTCATATAACCAGTAGATGAGAGCCATAAAATAGATGTATGGATCCCTTAGATTAATCATTCCATACCAGCCATTGCTCTGATTAGTGAACTTATTGTCTTGCTTCCACCATTAGGCCATCAGTCAGTTGGTGTCATGGAACTCATAGAAATTACCATGAAGTTCATGTTGAGCCGCTCCTCTGGGTCCCTAAGCTTATATTACTTCTGGACTTTTGTTGGGAGGAAAAATTTGACACACCCGTAATTCTCATCATTGATCAAGAATTTATTCATGTCCATGTGGTTGATGAGCCATTTAAGAACCTCTATGTAGGGGAAAATTTGGGCTCTACTTGCTACCATGTGTAAATATGATCGTCGGATGTTCAGGAACACCTAGTCGTTGAGCGCCCTTACGTTTGGATTATTGTGTGGGTTATAGTCTGGGTATTCTTATTGGTTGATCCTATTAAAGAGATCCCCCCACTATAGGAGAATTATTTTGGACCCATTGCTTGCTTCAGTATCACCGAAGGCTGGAGGCTGGGAAAAATATTTCTTTGTCGAGGTTTTGATGACAGGCTCTGCCCTAGGAGCATACTCCAACTGGCTTGTGGTCCTCGGAGAAGAACCTTCACCTATCTCTGGTTCTTTTAACTTTGGTGCTCTCAGAGATCATCTGGTGGATGTATTTCTTGGTGGCATTCTTCCTGCAACTCTAAACCTTGTTAAACTTGGTTTTGATAATCAAAAGGGTCAGTACATTCTCAAGTTGCTCGCTCTGCTCCTTCGGACTCTCTGGAATTCACTTACACCCAGAATGACTTTATTCACAATGTTTCTAGATATTTAAACTGATCTAGGTGGATATCAGTGGCCATCCACCTTCTCCAACTAGCTCAAAACAATTTTTTGTCAATTTTGGCAATTTACTATTTTTAGCAGTTTTTAACTTCAGGGGCGAGTTTGAGGGTCCAAACAACATTTTTTCATGATCAGGCCTCTCAATGATAAAAAAAAAAAAAAAAAAATCTCTAATTGAGCCCCCCAAATGAATCACCTCGTCAATACCTTTCCAACGAGCTATTGTGCGCCCTAAACGGATATTGTATGCAAAAGTTATGACCCCAGGAAGTTAATCTACTAACTTACCCCAAGGGGGCCCACATGACTTTTGGCGCTTCATCTCCCAGGGTTAGGTTTTTGGATGTATAGGTTTTTGGAATTCATATTTATTGTAAAAATTACTTGAGAGACTCATTTTACTCATCTTCTTGTGAATGAGTGTAGCCATCACATCTCTTCTCAGAGATAAGCCGCCACCATTCCAACAAGCTTGTTTTTTGCTGCATTTTACAATTTCAACTTATTTCCTGAGTTAATAGAAACCAATTTTAATGTATCTTTGTTGTATTATTGCATACTTGTTATATGTTTCTATATTAAATATTAATAATAATCTCCATCCACTTCATTCTTCTCATAAAATCTGGATCAATGATATTAGAGCGGTCTGCTCCTTGTCGTTTTTAATGCATGTCCCCAACAAGGTCAAGGTACAAAGAATTGGGGCTTGAGCTTGATTCTCTTGAGGAAAAAATCTCTCGCACAACCAAGTGACCTCTCATGGTGGGTGAAAATAAATATGACAACACAGGGGATCCTTTCAAAATGTTTCTCGAGGAATCCCTCGCACAACAGAGGAATGAAATGATGGATAATTTTGCGCAAATCCTTCAGCAGCTACGAACAAGAAACGCATATTCCTCAAGCGGTAATGCCGCCCCTTTTGAGGTACAAATAAAATTTCATATTCCTATATTTGAAGGAAAAATAGACGCAAACGTCGTAGATAAATGGTTGAATTTTCTAGAATGGTATTTTTATGTTCATAACTTCTCGAATAGAAAAAATATTACTTTTGCGCTCCTCAAAGTCATTCCCCATGTCAAATATTGGTGGGAGAATTTCTATGAGCAGAAGAAAATAGAGGAACCCTCTTTATTTATAGTCACGGTCACCTGGGAGTCATTCATGGATGTTATTAAAGAACAGTTCTACCCTGTTGAAAATTATGACAACTTGTATTCAAAATGGACCACACTACGGCAAGAAAGAGACCAAGTCATTCCAGAGTTTAAAAATATCTTCCATACCTTGCACACCAAGTTGGGTATCAAATATTCTAAGCGACATCTGGTGTTCAAGTATTGTGGTGGTCTGCATAGTTACATCAAGGCCTAAATGGATTTTCTGGACATCTTGTCCTTGGGCACGGCCTACCGATATGCCGTCAAAATCAAGCAAAAGATCAAACAAAAGACGAGGTAATTTGGGCCAAGAAACCCCTCACAGCAAAAGAAGGGAAAAGTAGACCCAACCCGCAAAACAAAGGACAGAGAAAAGATGGATAGTTTTAGGACCACCAGCCTAAGCTAGAAGAAAAGAGGGACACCGTAAAGACAAATAAAGATACTAGGAAGTGGTGCAACTTTCATAAGAGCCCCTGGCACAACACTATTTATTTCAGCTCAAAGCAGTCACTGGTGACTAAGGTGAAAGCCTCTAATTCAGATGTAGGGTTAGACTTTGAGTATGAACCAGAAAGGGGAAAATGGATCATTGATGTAGAACCCAGTGCCACCATTGCCACTACCAAGGTCCAACCTAGTGAACTGAATGAGCCATAGGAAGGTGAGTGTCTTTTTCATTCATAGGTGTGGGTGAAGGGAACCCCGCTACACCTCATCATTGATAGCAGTAGTCAGAAGAACCTCATCTCAGTAGAGGTCGTCAAGCGGCTAGCCCTACTGACAACACCACACCTGCATCCCTACACCATTGGATGGCTCCACCAAGGAATCGACCTTTGCGTCATCCAACAATGTCGCTTTTCATATGGCATCAAGCTCTTAAAAGATGAGGTAATATGTGGCGTTTCTCCTCTTGAAGTTTGTGATGTTATTTTGGGACAACCTTATTTATGGAAATGTCATGTTGTATATGAAGCTAGGCCTCGTAGTGTTATTATTACTTTGAATAGGAAATTTTACAGCATACTTGAGGCCATCCCACCTAGTGTTATTTCCTTGATCTCTACCAAGCAATGAAGGAAGGTCATCTCACAAACTAGTAAGTTTGTCTTCTTCATGATTCTCTCTCAGAATGAGTGGAAGATTGCAGCCACATCGAGGACCTTCGCGATCGACCCCTCCACACAATAGAAGCAAGTGGATAAGGTCATGGAGGAATACCAAGATATCTTATCCTCTCCGACTAGGGTACCTCTACACTATCAGGTAAAGCATCCCATCGATCTAACCCCTGACGCACCGCTACCAAACAGGCCAGTATACCACTGCTCCCTGTTAGAGAATGAGGAGATCAAGTGACACATCTAAGAACTACTCCAAAGGGGCCACATCCATCCCATATCATCGCCTTGTGGGAGCCCAATCATGTTGGTACAGAAGAAATATGGGACCTGGAGACTCTGCATTGATTACCAGGCCTGATCAGGGGATCAAATTTTGCTCAAAAATTAAAAGTGTTTGGAATCACTTCAAATCGAATGAGAGAGTAGGCCTCATTGTTACGAACCCAACGCAACTCATTTGGGTTCAAACGGACTTCGGGAGCGAGAGATATCGCATTCTTTTCAAAATGACAAACAGGCAAAAAAACGGATGTTGATTGTACAGTCCGTACAGATGTTGATGTGGCAGGCCATACGACACGTGGCAGGTAGTCATTGGAACAGTTGGCATGTGACAGGTATTTTTGACAACGAATGGGATGGTGACACGTGGCCCAATCAATGGCCGCCACATGTCACCTGTTTATTGGTTAAAATCTTTGCACTTGGCAGGAGTCGACCCCGTGACCTCCGGGCAGGGTAAAGCTTTGGGAAAGGCTGCCCAACCAGCGTGCCCACACATGTTACTTAATATATAAATGCATTGTAATATATTTAACATTGCAAAAATGTGTGTTGGGGCGTGAATCGGGTCGAGGCTAAGCCCCGGCCCATGGTTATATATTGTATTGCATACGATCGGTGCTACGGCGGTTAGACCCACCGTAATATATGTTGTAACCATTTGAATGTGCGTAGTTTGGTTAACATGTGATCAATGTGTATGCGCGCAGGTTTAAACCTTACGGTTATGTCAACAGTTTTAAACTTTAGCCCTGTTGTGTAATAGTGCACGGTCATGTGGTGACCATGTGCCCACGGGCCTTGGTAGTTAAGGCCGGCGTCTAACCGTTTGACAGTTTGGACCGGTTGTGCGGTTGCATCCGGTGCCAAGTTTTTACACTTTAAAATGTGTGTGGGCTAGGTTGAGCCAAGGGAGGTGCATTTTGTAGATGCGGAGACAGCAAGCTTAAAGGGGGGACTTCCAGGAAGCCTATCTTCTTCATTTTTTGGCCAAACGAGGTGCCAAAAAAGCCCAGCTAGGGGTTTTTGGACATTCTAAAGCCATTGGTACAGTCCATTTGGAATTTTGAGCATTGTAAAGAACATTTTTAAGCACTTTGAGAAAATAATACAAATGATCCATTGGAAGTTGGACCAGGAGATGTAGCCCAAGAGAGGGGTGAACTCCTTTATCATTTGTTGTGTTATGTGTTTTCTGTTCACTGATTATGCTATTTTTTATATGCATCTTGAATGAGTAAATCCTATTAAAGTTGTGTTGCAAAGTTGATCCATTTGCATTTTAACACATAAATTTTACTTGCAAATATTTTCAAGAATACAAGTCTTCTTCATTTTTAGATCAAGTTGGTATCAGAGCATAGGTTTTTGAAGACTTGATTATTT
>ML822674.1:51962-62600 GCA_009831015.1 Picea engelmannii | reverse complement strand
AAGAGGCTTATTATCTGAAATTATCTCTTTTTCAAGGCATTGAGTACTTTTCTTAAGGTTTTTATATGCCATATTGATGTTTGGTTCTTAACAAAAAAGGAAAAAACCTTCCCACATTAGAAAAATGGTCCTTAAAGAACTATATGGCCCTGCATCTGTGATAATCTGGTAGCAATATCTGGTGTGTAGGTTTCAAGGTTAATAAGTTAGCATCCTCCCTTACACCAGAACTAGGATTACTTAATGCCCTTGCACATTTTAATGTGGATTCCTTGGGTTTTGTGGTTACTTTACTTGTAGGTTGATGATGCATGTGTACTATGCAGAATGTGGGTGGTCCATCCCATTAATGTTGGAAATTATAAGACAACAATAACTACTCCACTCTAAGTAACTTATTTATTGCTTTGCTATGTGCTTCTCGAAGTGATTTAATTGTTGGAAATAGTGGCTTGACGTATTGGGCTATAAGAATAGTTAATTAATGGCGATTTTTGTTGTTTTTTATTATCTTAGTGAGGAAGACCTTCTCAAAGGCATGGAGGAACTCAAGAGTAATGTCAAGGTATTAGGATATTTGAATTCCACATTCTTTTCTTTGATGAAAAAAATGGATAACACTATAATTTTATGATTTCAAGCTTATATCATTGTGTAATTGTGTGTATAAAATTATTTCTAAGATTATTGTAGTGAGATTTAAGAAAATATTCCTACAAAAGCAATTTTGTTTTTAGTTGGTAAACTTATTTTGACACCATAAGGATAGCTCATGAGAGCATTCATTAAGTAAGGACTAAGAAATATTCTTCTATGGCCATGAAATTGGAATTATCCAAAGCATATGATAGAATCAGATAGGTTTATCTTGGACTAATACTTTTACATATTTATTTTAGCCTTTCAGTGGTAAAATATGTGTCCTTTGTTTTGTTTATTAATGGCTCGGCCTCAACATTTTTTATGCCATCTAGAGGGTTGAGATAGGGATGCCCATTATCCCTATTTCTCTTTTTGGTAATGTTGAAGGTTTTAGGAGAGTTGTAATGGAAGAAAATAGGGTAAGAATAGTCTCAAGAGTCATAATTGATATGTCTTTGTCATTAAACAATCCATTATTTGTTTATGATTTCTTGTTGTTCTCTAATGGGAGTGTTAGGGAAGTTAGAAAGGTACATAAAATATTGGATACATGTGGAAAAACAACATGCATGTAATTTAATGTGCTAAAATATTCAATATTTTTTACAAGTCTTGAGCAAGAGGTAGAACAAAGGTTGCTAAGGATATTTCCTTTAAAATTTTAAATTTTCAATATGGATTTAAATATTTAGGTTTTCTATTAAGGAAAAATGGATACATGAAGAGAGGTTGGGGAAGCTTAATAGAGAATATCAAAGCTAGAATAAATAATTGGTGCAATAGATGACTGCCTATAATGGGGAGGTTGAACTTAGTATGGTCTATTCTAAAGGCAATTCTTAGGCTTGGAACTCCTTGGCCTATATCTCAAAAGGTATCTTAGAAAAAATTAGAATGGTATGCTTTAAATTCCTTTGGTCGAGAAGAGAGGAGAATGAGGTAATCCCACAGGCAAAGTGGAATATTATACCAATACCAAAGGAGGAAGGTGGATGGGGTCTGAAGAACATTCACCTTCTTAGCATTTCTTTGGAAACCAAGTGCTTATGGAGGGTTCTTAATTAACAAGGTATGTGGAGGACAATTATTGAACAAAATAACATAAGGTTGAGAGCTGTGATGGAACATATCAGGAACCTGAGGAAAAATATAAAAATTACCCCAATCCAATGGAAGGATATAATCTAGGCATTTCTCATGATTGGGAATCATTTGGCCTAGATAGTGAGAAATGACGAGAAGGTTGAACTAGTGTTGACTATATATTGTATTGTGGATAAATGATAATACTACGAGATGAAATAATTAGAATTATTTGGGATAGTGGAATTTATACATTCAATAACAGGGGGTATTGGTGCAGATCCCCTTCTCTCCTAAGGTCCGCGTGACCTCTCAGTAAGGATATTCGATTCTGGAGTCAGATGGATTCTCTGAAACCTTCCTAGTATCATTATGTTTTAATCATAGGTCCCCTCATCTCCCTATGTAGATTCCATGATGCATGCGTCCTTCCCTTTCGCGCTTTGTGAAAATCTCAGAGTATCAAGCGTTAGCACCTTTTCTCTCAACCCCTCCTCCAATTTTACCTTAGGCATTGACCATGTTATTGTGGGCACGACCACAAGTGGTTTGAAGTCAAACAAATTTTGGACCTGCAATTCTCCTCGGGCCTCCACGTGTCTTCTCATTGAAACCATGGTAAGGATTGTGGCCCGCACTCAAATTTTTAAAGTCCGCACAACTCATGTCCCCACAATGCAAGACGACCATTGATCTCACAATATTGATGGTGCTTTGAACCGGACAACTAAGATCTCTTCCTTGGAATCAACGGTTCGGATCCCCCTATATCTGATTGATGGTTGTGATCAATTTAGAAATCTGGACTTTGGGACTTTTGAATCTCAAACCTTGGTTTCCCTTTTAGAGTAATATTTTGGAGCGAAAGATTTGCTGACACTTGTCCCCTTTGATCAACAGCTGTGATCTCTGTCATTCTCTGGACTTCATGGTTTTTAAATCTCAAACCTTTCCTTCTGCCATAGTTCAATCTCCCGAAGCGGGTGATCTGAAGACACCTATCCTCACATCAATGGTCTAGCTTCTACCTTGGGTGTTTGGCCTTTCAACTGATATCAATGGTCCTGAGACCCTCCCCTCGATCAACGGTTGAGATCTCCTCTAGGTTTTGGACTTTGGGGATTTCGAATCTCAAAATTCACCCTTTCCCCAATGCTTTTATCTGAAGGCTGTGATTGACTGACGCGTGTGCCCCCCTTGTATCAATGTTTGAGTATTACTTCAAGTCTATACCGGGAGTACACGGATTCATGCCACGTCTCCCCTAAATCTGATGGCTAGAGATCGCTTCGGGAATTTACCCGGAGCTCACATATATTCACCACGTCTCCTCTAGATCTGATCGTTTAGATTCACTTTGGGTCTTCAAGCCTTCAGGTTTCGGCAACCTTAGTTCTCAAATTGAAAATCCCCATGATAAATTCTCACAATCTGTTGACAAGTGTCCTCCGACAGATCGATGGCTCTCTTCTCATTGGCACTCCATGCTTCAGGAATCTCATAGTTCACACTTGCTTCCTCTTGGGCTCGCGATATCAGATGGATCATATTCTCCTTGGCGATCCAACGTCAAGCACTCAGCTCGGACGATATGATGATTCAGCCTACTTCAAATGATCGGACGACAAAAATTTCACTTTGGAAATATGGGACTCCGGACTTCGGAAATTTCAAGTCTCAAATATTGGTGGGTTCTCTCCCCTATGTATTTGAAGCATTAAAGCTCACGTACCTTATCTTCAATCAGACGACTGTGGATCCTTACACTGTGATCCATCAATCGACGTCACTCCTCCTCTTGAGCTTATTATTTCTCTAACTTAGAAAATTTTCTAAGTGTTCAAAGGTTTCAAACCATTGCTCCTATGATGATTTCAACTCTTGGATCTCGTTAACACTTATGAAAAGTGTTATTCCTCCTGATCTTGGTCTTGTGAAGACTTTGAATTACCATGCAATCCTTGTGTTCTAGGGATTTCAATAACTCTTATCTAAAGTATTTCTCGAAGAGAAGTTCCTCTCAACCTCCTGGTGTTCTCCTTTCGTTGGTTCCTCAACTTCTTATAAAGTCCCTTCGAAGCTTAGTCGAACCTCGGATCTATGCACTCCTTGCACCAGATCTTTACACAAGGTTGAATTCTTGTGAACCACTGTGCACGTATTGCACCAATCTCTTTACACTCCTTGCAAGGGGAAGTTTTGTGCTATCTCTTCTGAGATTCAGAACCGAAATAGATCCTGACAACGCACACCTTGCATTTAGTGTGCACTCTTTGCACCACTCGATAGAAGAGAAACAATTGAAACTTATCCTAACATTCATAGTTCCATCTACTCATAACGAAATTCATTCATTCATTCATGAAAAAAAAATAACAGGGAATTGAAAGAAATGTCTACACCATGCATTGGGTCAATTTTCCTCTATTTTATTCAAACGTGAAAATGGCTACAACTATATCAAAACAAAAACTGAAAACTCAGAAATCTCCTACTAACTTGCAACTAGCCTCATTTGGGCTTACATAACCTCTACTTATCTCAGAGGGTTCTTAGGGTTCCCCCCGACTACTTGGATACTCCAAAACCTAACCTAACGACTATATTACACTATTTGCATTCCAGAGTAGGAGTGGAAACTCCAACTTCGCTCGCAATTGTTCAAGCATGCTTCAAAGATTTTTCCGATGCTTAGTTCAGGCATGCTAATCGTTGGGTTCAAACGTGCTTCAGAATAGTCTTCGAGACTTCCTATGTTGAGATTATAGAAATATTCCCATGCACTGAGTGCCTACTCCATATGATTTCCAATGATTCCCTTGTATCAGGTATCCTCTTTCTACAAATATTTTTCAGTAAGGATGGAAGAGTGCATAGCTACTAGGATTTGAAGGAGATTATGAAGTTCAATGGAATGCTTATAAATAAATCCTTAGGAAGGGGCATATAAAGGGGAAGGATGATGTTGAAACCATTTCATGGGAATATAACAAAGTTAGGGGTGAACAAAAATCTCACATTGGATATAAAACTATGATTGATACAAATCTTAAAGAGCCTATTTGGTGGTGGAAGCAAATTTGGAAATTAAAAGGAACAAAAATACTTGAATACTTATTTGGCTAGATTTTAAAAATAAGGCGTTGACATGGGAAGTCTTGTAGAGGATATGTAGATAGGGACCATGAATATGTATCATATGTAAATTGGAGGAAAAAAATGTTTCTCACTTAATAATAAAATGTCATTTTTCTCAGTATATCTATAAATAATTAGAACATATCGTTTGTAAATTCAATATATGGAATGGTGAGATAGTGGAGGAATGTTTGAAGCAATGATTTAGTAAAAAGAAATTGAAAGAGATTGTATATTTACCATTCATAATTATTTGAAGAATATGGCTAGCTAGAAATTATAAAATCTTTGAAGTCAAATGTATTCCCTCTTTTCAATTTATATCACAAGTTAGGGATATGGTACCCAATATTAGGATTCCTATCAAGGACAATGTTCCTTTCTAAGTGAAAACACTAACAATTGATAATTCTTATCCTTCTATCTTTTCTGATGGAGCTAGGTAGGGTCCACTTAAGTTTATAAGCGTCGGAGGAGTTTTGTTTATCTCTAAATATCATCATGTGAAGTTCAAAGTAGGCCCTGGACATGGGTCCAATAACTAAAATAAATTCAAGGCTCTGATATTATTGCTAAAGTGTGTAGTGGATAGGAGTGTTTTGTAGCATCCCACTCTTACGCGCACTGAGAAGACTTATTCTTTGAGGACACTTGCGTGAAAGTGATCTGGGTCATTATATTATTGGTTTTTTTTATTATGATTATGAGATATTATGGATTGACGATATGTTATTTTGTTGTATTTACAACAACATGTGCTATTGACTGGGTTCTCCTAAGTGTGCAAGACTATGGATGCTACAGGATGTTGAGGTATCGATGAAACTCCTTGGAGTCCAGATCGAGTTAGGGAGTGGACTGTAAGGGTTCAAATGTTGTTGATATGACATATGTACATATAATTAGATATTATAATGTTGATTGTTATCGCTGACATGTTTCATTGGGGGATGTAGGTTGATGATAGCTTGTCGAATAGAATCACATTTGGAGTAAATGGGTCACACACTACAACTAGTGACATTGAGGGAGAGGTGTGGTAGTATCCCTGCCACATCCTACTAGCACTCCCACCATGGCTCGAACTGTAGGTTAACGAGTACCTATTTTGAGAGACTCAAAATTCTGTGAGGACATACTCTGACAATCGCTCACAATGATTCTAACGGGTGCGCAATAAGGTAGGTTCCTTATTCCTTAGAGGCCCTTAGTATCCCACAAGATCACCTGATGGAGTATTGACTCTAGGGGTTGACGTCTACCAAATTCAGTCAAGAGGACAGTGACACCCTTGGAGCACGTAGTGCATCTTGAAGGGAACATCGCACGAATAAAATGGAAAGAGGTGAGTGGCACCCTTTGAGCATGTAGTGCGTCCTAAAGGGCATGTTGTGATTTTAACTATGGTGAGTTAATAAATCTAGTGCCTAGAAAACTATGCCTCCTTAGGACCTGGTCAGCCTTAAAATGAATGATGTGATGAGTAAAGTTTAATAAAAAAAATTCCCTTAAGAACTGTCACCAAGCCTAATAAATTTAAAACCAAGGTATAAGTAGAACTGCTGAACAAAAAATAACAAACTAATTAGACATATAACAAGAAGGGGGTAAAGAAAATTCAAGCTTTATTAATTAAAGTAGAAATTTCAATGAAGGTTTAATTATTAAAAGGGGGTAAATGGGTGTTTGTCTAAACTTGCTAATTATGAACTTAGTTAAAAAGGGGAAAACTTAAAGAAAAAGGTAAACTTAAAGAAAAGGGGAAACTAAAAGAAAAAGGGAAACTTAAAGAACAGGGGAAACTAAAAGAAAAAGGGAAACATAAAGGAAAGGGGAAACTTAAATAAAAAGGGGAATGTCTAACTTAGTAAGGAATCTAGCCTTTGGAACTTTCTAATTATGAACTTCACTAGGATTTAAGTAAGGCGTAAATCATTTAAGAATTGTAAGGGAATAATGGGACACCGAGGACCGTTTTTAGGAACGCTTTTAAGTGGGTGAGAGAAATAGGAAAATTTAATTAATTAATAAATTGATTTTCTCGTGCAAATAGGGGATTAGACGACATGTGTATGGGGGAGGTTTTTCCTAATTAATTAAATGAAAAAAAAATCTAATGAGATTTTGGGAAACTAATCACTTGAAAATTATATAAAAAGGATGGTAAAGGAGGATTAGGGATCACGTCTGGTTGCATAAGGTTATGCTGCCAGAATTTTATCTTGACTGAATTTGTCTTGTGGGAGTTGGGATGCCCAGCTCAGGTAACGATTGGTAGCTCGACCTTGAGAGGTGATATGGGAGCTAGCATTCTCTGGTATTGTGTGTGTGGCCCCTTTGCAGCTCGGGGGGGTCAGGGAGATTAAGAGTACCCCTAGTATTGGCTAGGAGGTACCAGTGAGGTCTCAGTGGTTGGCAAGTAGGAGATGAATGGAGCACAAGTGAGGGACAATAACCTCGAATCCTTCTCCTTAGGTTACAATACGCCTTTAAAATTTGCAATTGTATTTTAGTTATAATTTGTGCTTAGTTTCATGTTTTGTTATAATTGTTTGATATATGTTATGGTTGGCTAGTTAGGTTGATGAGGTTAGTTGGGATTAAACTTGAAGGGTTGGTTTTCTCTTGATCTATGCGCCTTGTATGTTTTTTATCTGTATCTTTGCACGTTGGTTTTCCTTACCTCCATGTTTGGATGTTCTTCCTTATAAGTGTATGCCCCTTTCTTAATGGTGCCTTTGGCATAAACTCTCCCTGAGTGTTTCTCATGATGCAACACCATGACGGTACCAATATCTCTCCGCGTCGTGTTCGTTCTTCTCCTTACACGTATCCTTACCTTGGTCTTCACCTTTAGCTTGATTTTTTCATTTCATTTTTATCTACCCTCCAAGTTCACATCTATGAACAACAAGAACACACCTCATTCCTCCATGTTTATTGTTTATCTTAATCAACATTTATGTGTATTTTTGGCCCAGCGAATGCCATGTATGGGTGCAGTGAAAACCCCCTTAAAGTTCAGTGTCTAATGTCCTATGTACCTTCTTATTCCCGCTCAGCGTCTAGCCTTCGAATTCGATACCCTTGCTCCATGAGTGTGCAGGTGCCTCAACATTTTTATCTATGTGATTGATGGGTAACTATGCCCAACAAGGGATAAACCCTTGTGTTTTTCCCTCTGGCTGCATTCAATGAATTTATGGGTGTTCCTCTTTTGTGTTTTTATGTGTTATCCCTGGTTAAACATTTTTCTTTGATTTATACCTCCACATTTTCTTAACCCATGGAGTTTTCTTTAATTGCATTCCTCGGCCACCCTCACTGTCTTTTCTCAGATTATGGACAACCCTCCAACACACAAGCATTTTCACCCACTCGGGCCTTTAGTGGTGCTCTGGTTCTTGCACAGTCAACATCAACACTCATTTTACCCTCCAACTTAAAGGTTCCATGCACACATTATTTATCATACTATTATTCATTCTTTTCTCTTTTATTGTCAACCCTGCATTTTTCCTCTAAGAGTACCATTGCATTTTCGCTTAGCATCACCCTAGAGAATCTTGTAAGGGGTTTGTGTGGTGTGTTTCCTCTGTGAAATCTGAGTTGTTACCCTCAACGTTGGGCTAACACTCAGGCACGTCCTTCACTGGTCTCACCTCTGCTTTCCCCCAAATGCTCAGTGTCTCTATCGTTGGCCTCCCTTAGTGGAATTCGAGCATTGTGATCTGCGATCTCCCTTGCCTAGAACCCTTGTGCTTTTCTTAGACGAGAATCCCCTCCTAAGAATGTCTCTCTCTAATTAAAATTAAAATCCATTATAAATTCAGAAAGGCACATCCCATGTTGGAACCACTAATTTAGGAATATTTGAAAATAAGTTTTGGATGACAGGTAACCTTCAAGCTGACATTCTATATGGGTGGATAACCTTGTGTTAGTTATAATGAAATCATGGGATATTATAGTATTATATATTTATAGAATCCAAAGAAGGGATAAGATAAAGTCAACTATTATGTTTCCCCAAAGAAATAAATTTTATTATTTTTGTTTATGTAAAGGTCTTACTTTTTATTTTACCTTGAATGTAAAGGTAAAAATAAAAACAAAAGAGAATCTCTATTTTTGTTAATGAATCCTTACATGTTTCTTTCAACTTGTCTTGTGCATCGCTCTCTTGGTCCCCTTAACTTTATGAACATGAAACTCTAATTGAAAGGTATCATGTTAGTGTCATTTCCATAAAATTCAGAAGAATAGAGAACACAATTCTAATCAGTGGTAATAAGAGATGTTAGTTGGCTAGAGTAAGTGCATTGCCCCAATTGGCAGTCCTTGATACCTTGTCCTTTTATCCCTTAGATAGCTACAATAATGTGGTACTCCATTTTTGGATATTGAAATGATGACATCCCTATAATTCTTATTAAGTTTGGAATTACGTTTGAGTTTATTTTTCAATAGATAAAATTATGAAAATAAAATCTCACCTATCAAGATACCTTGATGATGAAATTATTGATGTAACTATGGTGTGTTGAACTTTTATTCCACCTAATCGATATTTCTATAATTCACCAAAGTGTGAATTGGCTAGGAAGGTTAACCAAGGGGAAAAAATACTAAATTATCTTAGATTCTTAGTAGGAAGGGAGAATGGGTAGCATCTCTTGCGCAATGACCCTTCTGAGTCGATAGATGACTAGTTAAAGAACTAGAACCTTTGAGCGCACTAAATTTTATATACAATGTGTGATGCTTATATATTAACCTCTTGCCTGCAAAGAAAATTTGATGTAAGGAGTGGTTGTTTAGTCATCGAACCACTCTCATTATGAAGGTGGTCCATATGTTGATCTAACTTCTTTTCTAACACCCTCAATTTGTCCACGTGGATGGTTTAATACCTAGATTTCCTTGCGCCCCTAAATTTCATTATTGTTGGATTGAATCATAAACTTATTTAACCTTGCACAATGATGGTTTAGATTGATGAATGATAAGGTAGTTGAACTTGCAGCCTTAGAATGATGGGGATGCGTGCTTGGTTTAGAATTGTTATTTATGCGCCTTAACTTAAGGTTGTTTGGTTATATATTTAGTTCAATACTACGCCCTAGCTCTTGTGGATTCTCCCTCCTTTGTGGAGATAATTATCTAGTCCTTGTGTGAAAAGTTGAATGCACCCTTGAACCAATGCATGTAAATTATGCGTCCAGAATAATTGCTTATTTGTTGAGTATGTAGTTAAGATTGATGTATGATGGTTGAGTAGATAGCTTGTTGCGCCATGAATCATTGACAGTTCTACCTTTGCGCAATGACTGACGATTAATTATGTTATCTGGTAATGGAATCACACGCGCACCATGGAATAATTGTAGTTTATTTGTTGATTTTCTTGTGGGGTCAAGCACATGTCTGGAGTAAAATAGATGTTTCTCTTCGTGCCTTTGTGATCTTTGGATAATGTGTCAGTAATGTCACTTTTAACCATGTTCTGTAATTCCTAATGCAAAAAAAAGAAAAATATTACATGTCATATTGTCACATTTGTTGTCATAACGGATGGGTCGTTACATATGGTATTAGAGCAGGTTCAACCCTGCAACTGTGGATCGTCGTGATTTCCACTGCAGTAAACCCTTGATTAATAACCTAGCACTAATTAAAACTTTAATGT
This sequence comes from Picea engelmannii, assembly GCA_009831015.1. Taxonomy (NCBI): domain Eukaryota; kingdom Viridiplantae; phylum Streptophyta; class Pinopsida; order Pinales; family Pinaceae; genus Picea; species Picea engelmannii. The sequence continues at coordinate 52,048 of ML822674.1, read as the reverse complement.
GTCCATGCGGTGATATCGATTAGAGGACACCACAAAGGTTCACAATGTGGTGTCATGGAAGGAGGTGTGACACCTCCAGAAGTGCC
>ML822674.1:2800-30414 GCA_009831015.1 Picea engelmannii | reverse complement strand
CATCTAATATATTCACAGTTTGCTAACTAATATTTATAAGATAGTCATTCTACTTATTAAATGTACAGTGTATCGATATGATTAAATCTCTATTGTATGTACAGTATTCAGAAAATGCAAGTTTTGATCGAAATCTGCAAAATCATATATGAATTGACTTATGACAGTGAAGTTGGTGTTTTTGATTTTTTATAACTTTCATAAACAGGAAATGAAATGGCCACTATCTAGCTGAGAAATAAAAATAACACTCAGTACTGGGTATCTAAACTACAGAAAATTATTATATTAATTAAGCTAATAGAATGCTACTAGCAAACTAACCTGTAATCGCATATCCTATTCGTCCCGTGCATATCATCTAATTTTGCTTTTTGATGAGGCCTACCTGCACCAAATCTTACCAATTCTTCTCGTAAACACGAAGCAATACCGATTGAATGCTAATGACAAAACATGTAAGGGATGTAGCAACAGCAATTTTATAATTTAACAAATGATCACATTAAGATAAATCTCGCTGTAAAGATTTGTATACAACTGCTCATTCAATAAAGAAGATTAACCTTCTGATCATTAAATTAGAACAGGATAATTGTTGTACATAATATGAGAGACATAAAACGTGGGCATCAAATAAATCCGATCACATCAATTTGTAATAAACATGACATCTAAAGTAGTCATAATTTGATTACAAAACAAAATCAACAAAGCTTGAACAAAAATATGATATATCGAAGCTAAAGTTGTGCAAATATCCACTTTCATTCAAGTTTGTCAATCACAAATCCACAGTTTCTGCTCCCAGGCAATGATGGTTCTTCATTTACAAAATAATACATTTATAAAGGCCACAGGATCAAAACATTTCCTGTGGAAATCATCAAATTTGTTCCAAAAATTGTGGGGAATGCAATCTCCCAAATTCCCATTGTTATCAAAACTAATAGCCTATTCTAAAACCATGTAAAGAAATAGCATGTTCAGAGATGCCACTAGCGATTCAATCTCCTTTAGAAATCGTATGTACCTGTAAACGCACAAGAATACACGATTTCAGATTGCATTTTAGTTGTAAAATCAAAGAATTCGAATTTTAGTAACTAGCTACAGAATCTCATGATTCTGTTAGCTAGTTATAATTATAACCAGAATCGTGTTTTAGCAAATCAATCAAAACATAATAGATGCAATTTGAGCAAACAAATCTTGTATTCTAATTCAAAACGAAAACAAACTCATCTTAAAATTATTTTTAAAATACCATACCTTAGATTCAAGGATTTGTTTTAATCAAGCAATTTACGAATTGACAATGGCAGTGGCCGCTTCCATGTGTAAAAACAACAAACCCTGTGGATGTATAACTTGCTGACAGACTGCTTGAAAATCCTTTGGATTGCTCAAGGGTTCACAGAAGGCTAAGACACATGGTTGGATGGGTGAGAGGGGTGTTGTGGGATGCTAATGCACAAGCTTGGAGAAGTCACAAATGTTTCAACACTTGCAAATAGACCAAAACGCTCCCTTTAGCCACAGAGAAAAACTGAGATTTGACCTCTAAAGGACGAGCTATATCTCTGTAATGATCCAATTTCTGGGGAAACTTCTCACGAGGAAGGTGAAGGGTCTTATTTTGGTTCTGGGTTTTCAATGTTTTGATCTAATTCAAAACCGATTGCTCAAAATCACTCATGCAAAAACGTGTCTCTGGGAGGCAATTACGGGGTTAGTTTTAAGAAGTCCTCTCGGGCATTATCAAACAACAATAAAGTCTGGACACCATTGGGTTCAATTCTTACTACAGGAGCCATGGCTAATAGCACAGAAATAACAGGGTATTCGGCGATAGGGTTTGACAGGATAGAAACAGAGCCATTTTCCCCGAGTTTCTCCAACACAATGCAAAGGCAGCTCAAAATGCTAGAAGGAGCGTTAATGCTATGTGTGCGAGGACAGTGGTGTAGATCGAGGCCATGCAAGAACATCATATAAATATGTACTTGGAAAGACACCTTGGTGTGATGATACATTAAAATCATAACAGTTACAAAAAACCATTATGTGCATATCCAAAAATTCAATCAAAAGTTAAATGAACAATTGCATATCCACAATTCAAAAAACAATATGTCGAATAAACCATTGCATCAAAGATTTTACAAATCAAAACCAAATTAACAATAGTCAAATTCTAAATGGGTGTTGTTTTGTAACCAATGGTGTGTTTGAGGCCAAGGAATTATACCATGAAACAACCATGCTCATAACTAAATGAAACAAATCAGCGATAAACCATAAAAATCAACCCTTTGATGAAATCAAACATGAATTCGAACCGTTTTGTTTTCATACTTGCAGTTATGAAAATGGAATCGAAAAGAAGGTATGTAAAAGACGACGTATAATGGTGTCATTTAAATGAGATAGGTTGCGACAAGTAATGAGAAATTAAAAACCCTGTGTAGGCAGCTTATAAAAATAGAGATTGATATGGGTGCCAACAAGTTGGTAACCTTAGTATCCTATCTCTTTAGGGTCTTTACACGAGGTGACTGTGGAGGGGAAAGTCTTCACAATACCTTGAATCGATGTTGGCAAAACTCATTCGGGCTCCTTGGATGGTATACCCACGATTATGTGTGGGAGCTTGCACTAGGGTGTAAGTCTGTTATGCAGGTCATCAACGTAACTTTTCCACCCACTCTATCTCATCCCCTTCTTACATTGTTCCTATGACATTGGATTTCATCACCAACTAGTGCATTCATTGTGAGAAGGTTTTGATTGTTTGATTGCTTCTTAGAATTTTAGTGTGTGTTGTTTATTTTTCCCTAACAGACTCTAGGTTGGATCTTTGTTTAATGGCATTTGTTGTCAGAACTACCAATGGAGAAACCCCTGCTCTGGGGGAACCTTTTGTTTTTCCTTCTTACAGAAATGTTGGTCCTCCTTACATCGCTACTTTGAGCCTTTCAGGTCTCACAATTGGGTTACCGGTATGGTTGTTTTCCACTCTGGTAATATCGAATGAAGAAAGTGCTTCAGATGTAAGCATGCCACCCACACATCAACCTCATGTCAAACTTTCTCCTTCTTCACTCGTCAGGTATCCTTCCCTTTCTCCTTATTTACCTAGTGAAATCTCTAAAGCGAGTAGCCAGGTTGATAAGAAGAAGAAAAAAAGGAAAGAGAAGAAGAAGAAGAACCATAAAGGGACCAAGCCTCCAACTACATCAGATGTTGGATCCAAGAAACCAGGTATTGTTAATAGTACTGGGAGTGTTGATGAGGTCAACAAGATTAAAACAAAAAATCTGAAACCCAAATTCCATTGCAATCTTTGTAAGGGTGACCATTTTCTGAGGGATTGCCCTAGTATTCCCAAGGTCTTATAAATGTGGTCCTCCACGTCATCGGACCTTGCTAGACATACTGGTGACACCCCGTCAACTAGTGACATTAAGGTTGGTAAGAAGAAGAAAATTGTCAAGTTTCCTTGCATGTTATGCGAAGGTGATCATTACTCTCACCTTTTTCCTTGTATGGACGAGGATTATTATCTTTTGGAAAAGCTTCAACTTCCAACTAGTTATCATAATATTTCCCCCAACCCATCGTTAGTTGATGGACTGGTCAATCTGGCTCCATTCCTGGTCAATCTGGTTGATCAAGTGGTCAATCTGATTTCATCCTTAGTTCAACCACTAACCAAAGTAGTTGATCCAGTTCTGTCATCGGTAAACACCACTCTTCATCTAAAGAGTGAACCCAAAGTGGTTGCTCGAGTTACATCATCGATCGATCCCACTCCTCCTCTGAAGAGTGTCAAAGTGGTCGATTTGGTTCCTCCATAGACATCCGTCAACCCCATTCTCCTTTCGAGGAATGAAACCCAAGTGGTTGATCTGATCCCATCATTGGTTAATCCTACTCTCCCTCTAGAGAGTAAAACTGATAATGCCCATGTTTTTATCGTTGATACAGAATCTACTATGCTAGGGGGCATTCCTCCTTCTCTTGCAAAACCCCCTCCAAGTAATGAGGCCACCCTTTTTGATTGGGGTGTGCTAACTAGACCTCGTCTTCCCTCTCACATTCCTTTCAAGATTATAGTACATCTTTGTGGTTAGGCCATTCCTCAGACACTGATAGATGAAGGTTCTTCTGTTAGTATTTTATCATATTTCAATTATCCTCAACTTGTACTAGTTACGCAAAATATGTTAGCTTTTAACAGAAGAACCAGTCACCCTTTAGGATTCCTTCCTCATCTTCCTGTAACTTTGGTAGGGAAAAATGTCTTCATTTATGTTATGGTAGTCCAAGACCCCTTGGATTTCAATTTACTCCTTAGGTGACATTATGTATATGCCACAAAATCTATTGTGTCCACTTTTCTTCGTGTGATATTTTTCCCTCATGATGGAAGAATTGTGGCTATTGATCAACTTTCATGCGTTGGTCCTGACTTGATTACCAACCGAATGACCTCCTTAAATGGTTCTTATATGTATATGGTATCTCCCCCGTCATAGGTCAATTATGTGGCATTATCTCTCATGCCTTGAACTACCGATGAACATGAGCCTCTCATTGTAAGATCAACCTTTTGTGACTTAGATCCAGTAGTTGACATGGTGATCTCTTCGATAGGGCTATTAGAGCTCGATCTCCCTACCCTTATCAAGGTTTTTGACATCTATTACTTCCAGAGTGCTTCTCTTCCATCTAGTGAAGATCTCTTAAAAGCCATGATTGACGTTTGTCCCTTGACATGTATTCCTTCCAGGGCATTGTCATCTTAGAAGCCATGATCAAGCAGAGCTCACGAGCATAGTTTATCTTCTCTGTGGCGAGATCGTTAAAAAATGAAATAGAAGCTATGAGCATAGTTTTTCTCTTTGTAGAAATCTCGTTAAAAAATGAAACATAAAACAGGGAATTGAACCCGAAACTTGGAGCATAGTTTTACTTCTCTATGGCAAGCTTGTTAAAAAATGAAACAGAGGTCCTAAGCATAATTCTTTTCCTATGTCAAGCTCGTTAAAAAAATGAAATAGTCACCTCTCCTTCAATTCGATTCTTTAGCTAGATCTCATAGATGTTGAGTCGAGTTTTTCATTAGGTCTCGTATTTGAACCTTCATTTCATCCACCCTTATCCTTTTTCTCCATCTAGTACATAAATTGGTGACAACCTCAAAGTCGGTGAATGAAATGAAGCTTGAGGGGGCATGTCTCCAGCCTTTGATTATCATTCTGGATTTAAGCCACTAGTTTTTCAAGCTCGAGGCAGAATACCAACCATCCATGGGTATCCCAACCTTTGGAAATTACATTGGGAATTTACAAGCATGAGTTTAATTTTGTTTCAAACTTGTGTAAAAATGAAACCAATACTGAGCTTACTCTTTGCTCTTTCTTGTGCTTGCAAAAACATGAGAATGTAATCGAGTAGAATTTTATCACTTTTTCGGACTCGTAATGGTTATACGAAAAAGGAACCCCCTGGAGTCTCCTTTAAGCTCTTTTCAGACTCTCTAAACATGAAAAGATTGTTGAGTGATATTGCTTCCTTTCACACTCGTTAAAAGGTTTGAAAGGGCATCTTTTGAGTGGAATTTTATCTCTTTTTAAGCCTCGCAAGACTAATATTACAAAAAAGGACAACCTTGGAGTTATCTTTAAGTTATTTTTAGACTCTCTAAATATGAAAAACCACTGAGTTTTTCTTCTCTGGAATCGTTAAAAATTACACAGTAAAGGTCCCATATGGGACTGAACCCTTACTTCTTCTAGTTCGCTAAACAAAAGAAGAGGAACTTACCGAAGGTAAGTTATATCGAGCATGTGTTATCCTCCTTCAGATCATAAAAATAAAAAGAGGTCCTCGTCTATCTGGATGGGGGAAAAAAATTGAAGGATGCAAGCCAAGCCACTTTTGGGAACATTACAAGTCACTCTTGCAGTTTCCCTTGAACACGATACATTGCCTTTACATACATTTTAACCCATTGAACCTATGCATTGAACCAATCCTCTGAGTTCTTTTATTCCTTTGAGTCACCCGACGAAAGTCACAGTATCCACTGCATCATGTTTTGGTCCATGTCGTGTTTCTATTGTTGTGCCTCAATGTTCAAGGGAAGTATCCACCGCGAGAGTCAATCATCGCAAATTTCCAATTTCATTACCTGTGTCAGTATATATTCATTTGATTCACCATCTTACATCGCTATGTCAATTTTGTTTCATTGACGGAGGATACATCAAGGCCTTCCTTCGATGAGTCTTTTCCAGTCGACTTCAACACATTATCCAGGACTTAGAATTAGAAACAAATTAGTACCTTGGGACCTGCATGTCTCAATGGCATGCCTCCTCGCTTTCGAAAGTAGGTTTACATCATTGACCTTTGATCATATGATTACACAAATGTTTGAATTCAACTCATCTGTTCACATTCGATGGATTGTACTAGGGTACCTTGGGAGTCATTGACATCAATGGTGATTTCCCTCGCACTTGTTAATGGCTTTCTCAATGATCGGTAATCAAGTGGTTTCTACCATGTTCGACATTAAAACATCTAATTCACATGGCTATATTCGTACTACATCAGGATAGTTAAGAAGACCCTGGGTTGAGTGTTCACTCTAATATCTACTTTACCCAGGTTGTGAAAGGAGATCATTTGAGAATATTGATATATATACTGTCACATAGATCCAATTTGTATTGGTCTGTGGATATGTTGTGTCATCTCGTAGATCCACTATGTAATTCCCATGGCTATGATCAGTTCATGTCATGGATGTATAGATCCACATTGTATCTTTGGTGGATATACATTTAAGTCAATATGATTATGGATCCGCAGTGTATTTGATGGCAGCCATACCTTGAAAGTCCTTTATAACTTAAGAATAGGTATGCCTGCCTTTGGTTTGAAACATGTCATAACATTTGTTTGATGTTTTTTTGTAGCTTCTAATAGGTTCTCTCACTCCAAACCCTTGCATTAAATATTTGTAAAGTGTTTCAGCCATCATTCTCTCTTTTGGCCTTATACTTTAGGGGGCATTCTGTTACACATGAAATTTTCACACCTAGGTACCTCTTCGTAAGTGTCGTATGTGTCATATTGTCTCATACACCTTGACACCATGGAATAACCTATGTCACAATCCCTAGTCAATGTGGAGGAGGGATATATTACATGAAGGCCAAAATACCAAGTGCAAATGAATTATTATTAATTTTCATGAAAAAGAAATTAATTAAGTGTAAGAATCAAGTGCACATGAATTATTATTAATATTCATGAAAAATAAAGTAATTAAGTGTGAGAATCCAACTCACATTTGGTTTCCTATTTTTTAGGGAAGGTGGAGGATCTCATGGATGGTTGAAATATTTCCTCCTTAAAATCCTTGAGAGATATTTCCTCCCCAAAATCCTTAATATATATTTTCTCCCTAAATATCTTAGAGATCCCTTTCTCAGTGGATCTGATGAGAGATCTTCTCCATGGTGGTTAAGCCTCCAAATCCTATATAATGAGGGATTTCCATGGAGAAAGGGGATATAKAGGAGTTTAGAGATACCAAACTTATGATCTCATAAGAAGTGGAGACTAGGAGAATAATCAGTGAAAAGTATTGTCATTTTGATTATGGATCATTCGAGCAAGGGGTTGGACAAGGAGAGCTTGGTGAGGTTGCTACATCTGCATCTACACTTTGTAAGAACCTTATCTTGTTCTCATTAATACATGTGCTTGGCCTGTTTCCTTCAAAATTGTGTACATTTGCATGAGATTATCTTTTGGATAAATCTAGTTTTAAACTAATCATGGTAGAATAGGAAGTATGTTTTGTCTTCATTGTTTATTGGATTCTAGGACTCATTAAAGGACTTGGAGATCAAGCTCAACTTGGACTGAGCAAGGAAAAACTTTGTAAAAATCTTCCTCTTCTTTATTGACAAGGTTAGCTATGTTTAAAGGAAAGTCAGTGTTCAAAGTTAACATTTTTTTGTCTTGGTCATAGAGGTCTAAGATCCAAGAGGGAATTCACATGTCTGCAGGGGAATTTTCCTACAACAAGGATCTAACAAATTCCATTATATCTATCCTTTGGAATGGTATCAAACTGTAGGAGGAACTATGGATGGAGTAGAAGTAACACATGTTTCTACTATGATAATTGAAGGAGGGATTAAAGTGTAGAAGGTTCTTAATCACCCAATTCTTGAAGGGACATATGGCAAGGATTCCATCGTGATTCTTTGTGTGATCCATTGACAAAAATATTCAAAAAAAAAGGGTGATAGTTCGTGGAAAAATATCTACTTAGTTAGTTTGGATTTTAATAGAGTAGGCTTAGATCTTCAAACCATTAGTAGAGTGAAGAGGGATGATAAAATTTACATGGAATGATCAGAGGAACCAAAAGAGAGAAGGGTGAAAAAACTTGTGAAGGAAATGAAATAAAGAGTAAGGATGGTGTTTGGTGGGATCCTATGGTGGATAAAACTCCAAAATATTCTAGAAAAGCCTTGATTGGAAAATTCCATGGCCTACAAATCTTAGACTATTCCCTTAATGAAAATACAAAACATCTAGTCTCTAAATCTTGGGTATCAACCATTTTTTTACCTTTTGGGAAGAGGTTTGACTGCTCTATAGTTTCTATCTAAAGAATATTTTAATAGGGTCCTAAAGGGGAGATGGTTCTTGGGAACAACCTTTTTATCAATGAATCCATTTTCGATGTGTTTTGATCTGTGGTTATAGGTGGTTAAGATAATGTATATATGGGTTAAACTTCCAAGGTTTCCCATGGAGATATGATATGTTGAAGTTCTAAAGGAAATAGACAATTCATTGGGAAGAATGATAAACATTGATGAATCCTTCAAGGTAAGCACCTATCAGACAATGGTTAAAATTTTAGTAAAACTTGACAATGGTGGAGACTTAACTAAGAGTATGGAGATAGTGGTAGGTCATATTATCCATACTCAATCTTTGGACTACTACAAAAATCCTTTTAGATGTGTGTGATGTGATTTCTATGGCCATATTGCGACAAATTATTCTTCACCTTTTGTAGCAAAGGTGTGGTGAAAGAAAGCAGGGGTTAGGCAGTCAAAAGACATCATTAAAAAATTATTAATACATTTCAAAGGGGAGCCATGTCATGATGTTTAATTAGTATTCATTTAACAAGATTTGGACCAAAGGGAGAACTTGAAGATGTTATCTATAATCGAAGCTAATTTATCTGAGATGGAAGTTCGAGAGTTGGAGAATCCCAAAAGGTTTCAGAAGATACTCACTAGGAATGTTGGCTCCAATTTTTCGATTTCTATATTCAAGCTTGATGAAATCAATATAACATGAAATATCTAATGGAATACCTTTAGACCATTTTTCTCCCTACATAGGGATCTTTGTCGTAACTAACATAGTTTCCTCTATCACTTGAAAAGTAATTCTTGGAATAGTTGCACTGACACCAGTAAAATTAAGGGCGAACTACTTAGTTAGTTGTGCATTATATACTTGAATATTTTCACAAAAACATATGCATATGGCATGTTCAAAGGACACTTTGATCACTGGGTCTACATTTATTAACTTTAAATCTTGTGGTTCAAACCTCACAGCCTTTCTGCTTCTTGTATTTTTTCTTTTACTTTGATAATTTTCCATGATGTTGGTATATGTCAATTTCATGTGCACAACAATAGATTGTAATAGCCTATCTACACCGTGAATAGAAATAGTAACATTTTCACAACGTACAAGAAAAGGTATAAATAGGAAACTTTGCGCTACAAACAAATCAGTGGCAGAAAATTTTGCGCAATGAGAAACTCAACGCAGCACTAAAAAGAGACAGAAAACTTTGGTGCAACAGTAAAAAGTAACGGAAAACTTTGGCGCGACAAAAATCATGGTGCAATAGTAAATAGAAATGAGAAACTTTGGCATAGAAAAAATCTTTCTGCGGCAGTAAACAACAATGAGAAACGTGGCCCAGGACTAGGTAACGAGAATTCAGCTTAGAACAAAGAAGGTTGACTGTGAGAAAAACAAATTCGTTCCAGAAGCTAATTTGCAACGACCTCCAAGGAAAATTCTTGAACAATTATTTAAAGAAATGGAGGATACGCAGCAAAATAAAAAAAATGGATTTATGTAGCGACTAACAACATACAATGTTTGCGTAGAAAAGGGATTCATAGCTTACTGGAAAAACTATGGATGACACACAAGTTTGTAAAGTGATGAAGAAACATGAAGGGTGATCAATATTTATGCTTGAACAGATAAGGAATGAAATTATGAAAAGGGACAAAAAATCCATGGTGATGAGATGATTTAAGGTAGGTTAAATATTTGTGCAGTGAACTCGCACAACAGGTACACCTTTCAAGTTTGAAATGGTAAAAATGATATGGAGTTCTATGATTGTTCACTTTTATGACTTCATGATTAGGTAATGATGACCCATAATATATTTTGACATGACCTTTATCCTAACCACTTGATTCGACCTTGGTACCTAATTTCCACTTTTTTGACATGAGTTGAGACTTTGGAAAGTAAACCTTTACAATTTAAACATGACGAACCTTACACCCTTTTAACAATTTATGGCCAAACTCCTTACTTGAAATTTCAAACCATTCTTTATTTGGTCACTGACCTCATAAACTTTGACTCACCAACTACGACTTGTTTAGGAAATTTTTGATTTTTATAAATATCAAGACATGACTCTGATTTTTTTTTGACAAATCTCTGACTCTAACTACAAAAATCATGGTTCTAATAGATGGCTCCAATGGGGATGTTATCCTCCCAGTGAGGTAGCAAAGAAAAATAGACCAAGTTCTTGACCATTGGTCTTTCTTTGAATCAAAATCTCTAAACTGACAAAACAAAATCATTTACAAAACTCTTTTGACACAACTTTGACCAAACTCAGCATAAACTTAGGGACTTCACTTCAGGCTTCAATTTTATGTTGCATATTGATTCAAAATGCTTCATCTGAAAATAAAATGGTTATTTACAATGACATGAAGAGATTGAATTTTTTTTTTTAAAGATAGTGTTTCAGAAATCTGCATTCACAGGTCCTCCACCAATAAGATCTCCATTAAGCTCCTGCAACAAATATGCATTGTCTCCATGGTATACATTAATATTGAATGGTCCCAACCAAAGATGATCAAACTTCCCATGCTTTCCTTTGTCTTCATTCCTTCGATCCCACTTCAGTACCAAAGCATTCACCTTGAAATCACCTTCCTTAGTATGTCTGTCAAAATCTCTTCTCATTTTATCTTGGTCCAATTATGATTTATTTAAGACCTGTTCTCTCATTTGTTGCACATGGATTAATTGGTTTATTCTCCTTAGAGCATCATTTGTTTCATCTTCTTGTTCTTGCAACATTATCATCATTGGAAGTCCTAATGAGGTAGGACAAACTACCTCTATACCATATACAATCTAAAAAGGTGACGTGGAAATAGACCTTTTAGTTGTAATCATGTCAGCTCATAACGCATAGATGAGATTTTTGTCCCAAGATTTCTTACTTTCATACAACGGCTTCTTAATAATCCTGGTCAATATTTTGTTGGATGATTCAGCCAACCCATTACTCTATGGGTAATAAGATGTGAAATAGCCAAGAGTTATATTATAGTCACTACAGAATTTCTCCATTTCTTTGATTTGAATATTGTTTCATTGTCAGTAATGATCTTGATTTGACAACCAAATCTAGACAAAATATTGATTTCTAAAAATTGAATGATAATGGTATCAATGGCTTGCCTTGTGGGGATTGGTTTAATCCATTTGGTGAAGTAGTTTGTGGTTGTCAATATCCACCTATGATAAGTTGAGTATGGAAGATGAATTTCTCCTATAAAATCAAGGCCCCATTGCATGAATGGTGCTTCAACAGATATGGGATTTAAAGGTAAAGGCCACAGCTTTATTTTTCCATCAAAAAGCTGTCATTCATGGCAGCTGGAAACTTCCTTGTATACATCAGAAAAAATACTAGGCTAATAGAACACTACCCTGCATATTTTTTATTTAGTTGTATTCCAATAATGATGCCCCCCACGGTCACCTTTGTGAAAATCTTTGATAGCCTTTTTCATTTCTTCCTCCAACAAAAAATTTAGCAATATCCCACATGTATCTTTCCAATACAGAGAATGGTCCAGAATGCAAAACTTTGTTTCTTTCAACTTCAAAAGTATGGCTTTGGTTTTTCTTAACTCAGGCAGGGCTTGTAAATTTCTTAGTACATAAATAATATCAAAATACTAAGGAGAATCAAGGAATTTTTGGGATACATGTGGGTTTGTCTCTTCTTATGAATATGCTGATAAATCAACAATAAAATTAATTCCCAAAACATCACAATTAGACTGGGCCATCAACTTTGTAAGCCCCTGACCTTTAATCATCTTTGTAGGTTTGATATCGAGGTCATACTCCAACATAATTGATATCAATTTTCCCCTTCTCCCTTCAGGATCAGTCTTAGTCAAAATATATTTTACAGAATTGCTAGGAACATAAGCAATGACATCAGAATGCAATATATAAGTTCTAAATTGCTTAAGGGATTTCACCAAGGCATGCATGTTTTTCCATGATGTCATACCTTAGTGGGGAGTCTCTCAATGTCCTACTATAATAATATATGGGACTTTCAAAGTTCTGATCATCATTTTTCAACACAACACCAGCAATGGTGTGTTCTGAAGAAAAAGAAAACAAGATAAAATATTTTGCAAAATTCAAGCTGGCCAACACTGGAGCTTTGGTCAATATCTTCAAAAGACTTCATAGCTTCAGGAGTCCATTTTATTTCATTTCCTTTCCTGAGCATATATTGTGATATACTTTATGATCTCGGTCAAGTTAGGAATAAACCTTCTCAAAAAGTTCACTTTTCCTAGGAAACACTGTACCTCCTTCTTACTCTTGGGTGTGCCAATTTTTAGAATTGCTTCTACTCTTCTGGGGGATATTTTTATCCCTTCCTTTGCAATGATGTGTCCAATAAATTTTCCTTCTTGCATTCCAAAATTTGACTTTTTTGGATTCAATGAGATGCCAAAATTTCTGCATTTCTAGAAAACCCTCCTAGATGTTTGAGATGTTGATCATTGTAACATCCTTCTCTTGCACACACCTGATTGGACTTATTCTTGAGGACACTTGCGTGCCAGTGATCCGATTCATTATATGATTGACTATTTGACTTATGGATTATGACGATGTTGTGGATATCATGATATGTTGTTTGATTATACTTGTATCGACAGGTGATATTAACTGGTTTCTCTTGAGTGTGCAAGACTATGGGTTGATTGAGGATTCCAATGGCATCGATGGACCTCTTTGGACTTCGAATCGAGTCAAGGAGTGGCCTTTTTATGGTTTGTGTATTTATGTTATTTCATATGTGACATATGACTCATATATTATGATGTTGTTATGGATTGCTAACATGTTCATTGATGGATGCAGGCTGACAAAAGATTGCTAATAAGACTCACATTTGGAGTAAAGGGGACACACACGATAACCATAGATATTGAGGGAGAGGTGTGGTAGCATACCTTCCACATCCTACTAGAACTCCCATCATGACTCAAACTATAGGTTAATGATTACCTAGTTCGAGAGATCCACAATGTCGTGAGGGCAGACTGAGACACTCGCTCACGAAGATTATAAGGGCCACGCAATAAGGCAGGGTCCTTATTCCTTAGAGGACCTTATTCTCCCACAAGGTCATCTAATGGAGTATTGAATCCAAGGTTTTTATGTCTACCAAAATAAGTCAAAAGGTGAGTGGCACCCTTGGAGCACATAATGCGTCTTGAAGGGAATGTCGCATAAATGAGACATGAATCAAGGCGAGTGGCACCCTTGGAGCAAGTAGTGTGTATTCAAGGGCACGCCACGATTGTTAACATTGGTGATTCAATGAACCTGGGTACCTAGAAAACAACATCTCGTTTTGATCTGGTCAGCCTAAGACAATTGTTGCATGAGTAAAGTCTAAAAATTATAAAATTCTCTTAAAAACAATTTTGCTAAGCCTAGTTGAATTTAAATCCTAGGTCTAATTAGGACATGAGAACTAAAAATTTATTTAAGCAATTAATAAAGGGGGGAATGAAGAAAAGTGGGGGTAAAAATTAAATTTAAAAATTAAAGGAGGATTTAATTATTTAAAAAGATTAATTGATGTGTATGTGCAAAACTTGCTAATTTCAAACTTAGACACAAAGGGTAAATTAATTTCTAAAAGGGATATGGAACATAGAAGGAATCTAGTGTAGACAACTTTCCTAAATGAACTCAACTAAGATTTAAGAAAGGTGTCAGTCATAAGGGAATGTGAGGGAATAAAGGGCCATCGAGGAGTGTTTTTAGGAACACTTTTAGGTGAGTGAAGGAATTTGCAACTTAATTTAATAAATAAAATAAAATTCTGGTGCAACTAAGGGATTGGGTGACAAGTGTATGGGGGAGAATTTTCCTAGTTAATTTTTAATAAGACGAATTTAATGTGGAAATGAAAGTTCCTCTAAGATGAACTCCATAAAATAAATGGTAGTGAAGGGGTGTGGATGACGACTGGTATGCATAAGCTTATGCTACCATAATTTTTCTTGACTAAATTTTCTTGTGGGAGTTGGGATGCCCAACTCGAAAAGGGAGTGGTAGCTCGACCTTGCAAGGCGAGATGGGAGCTATATTTTTCTCTAGTTTTTGTGGTTGTGGCCCTTGGGGATCAGGGGGAAGAAGAGTACCCCTAGTGTTGGTTGGGAGGTATCGGTGAAGTATTGGCGATTATCAAGAGGGAAGGAGAATGGAGCGTAGGTCACTAAAGGATATCTGCAATTTCTCTTCATTCGTCTCGGTATTTTCTACTGTATTTTGTTGTATCAAGAGTAAATTGTTAATTGGAATTTTGCGATATTTCTACAATATTGTGTTGAAATTGGAATTAATTTTACAAAGGTCGTAGGAACCTGGTGTGATTCAGATTGATTTTGGAGCTCATTGCCTTTAATTCATTTGGATTCAATAGTTTTTGTACATTTGTTTATGAGTAACCCTTTTATTCTAAGGCACGTTCCTTACTGTCCACAACATTACTTAGAATTCCTTCCGTCTAACTCTAAAGAATATTTCTAGGATTTAAATTGTTATATCATAGAGATGGTCCCAAGCCATTGCAAATTTCTTACTATTATGCCACTACCCTCTGTGTGTGTAGAAACTGGTTATATCCCATTGATTGTTGGCATCTCAAAACGTCCTGTGTGAATTTAAGTATTTTTGGGTTTTGGTTTTGTTTTGGGGTTTTCGTCATTTGAGATCCATCCCCACCTCCGAGAAAATATGTTGTATCAATTCCTTTAACCAGGTCTTGGACATAAGACTTCATGTTTGGATACCTTGCCGGGGACTACAGTTCAAAATTGTGTTAAGGATCCATATCTAGGTGCCATGGGTTCCCATGTTGGGTTCCAAGACAAGTAAAGAGTTTGGAAGGGGTTGCTTTTTGTAGATCATGTTTTGGATTGTAATTCGTTTTCCTCGTGTGCCCACCTCTTGACCCCGACTTAAAAGAATTCGGGTGTCTATTTCTCCCTTCGTCGATGTGCCTTCTTCGACCAAAGGTGGGTTGTTGAGTGAGCCTATCTCTTTTCTCTTCATTGACATATCTAGAGTGCACAGTGCGCCCTCCCCAATAGTTGTTCTGTAGCATATTCTACCCACCAAACTTTTTCCTTGACATATTTCCCAAGATCTTCCTCATTTCGTGACCTTCCCCTTCGTCATTCTCAAGCTCGCTTTTAGACTCTTGTTGGTGCAAGGAAGTCACGCAGTTTAGCTGTAGAATGTGGTTGTTGGATCGTTGGTGGTCTTCGTGTAAACTCATTTTTGCACCCCCTCTCCCTCAGTGCTTGGTGCTTACTCTTCGTGCTTAACACTTAGTGCTTGACGATGCTTGGTTAGTGGCTTGTCTTGAATTTACCTGTACTGAAAATGTAGTCACCTCTGGTGGCTCCTTCCTGACAATCACTTGTTTCCCGGAGTGCCTTGCTCCTCCCTGGATGAATTAACTACTTTAGTGTGCCATGAAATTATTAACAAATGATGGTTTTACACTTCATATTGCTTGTGCAATTGAAAATGATATGATATGATAAGTTATATGAATGATTCATCATGTGCCATGTTTTGATGTTTAGGTTTAATGAAATATTGTGTTGAGGATGTTTCCTTTATTATGATTTTTTGAACTCCTAACGTAGCTTAAAAAAAAAAAAAACATCGTTGTGTCTTAACGATGACGTCGTTACATATGGTATTAGAGCGGGTTCAACCCTGCGACTGTGGATAGCCATGCTTTACACTGAATTAATCCCTTGATTAATACTCATTGCTAATTGAATTATTAACCTGTCCAAGAGATAATCATGGTTAGACGACGTCGCAAAGATTCACAATGTGGTGCTGGGGAAGGAGGTGCGACGCCTCAATAAGCATTTGTGCCTTGGGATTCTAAACCCCAAGGGGGGAGAAAAAGTCCCTTGACAAGAGTAGATTGATGTAAGGGATGTGGGTTGTATGATAAGGAGATTCTAGTGAAATTTTAGAGGCCTTGACTAACCGTCTGCATTAAGTTAATGCCAGGGCACCTTTACCCCTGAGGGACCACAACGCGTCCCAGATAGTATTGGCCACATTCATGGAAAACTATAGAATATTAAGTTCCCTAGTTCACGAGTTCCATGGATGGATCATACACCGAAGCATGGCTAGAGATCAAGGAGATATGCTTCGTGCTTCATGATTACGACCTGCAGTGTGAAGGTATGCATGGCAGTCTTCAGCAAAAAGGGAGCACTCTTATATGGTGGAAGACGCTCCTACATCAACTAAACATGGTCATTGAAGCCATGTTAGGGGAATGATTCGAGGAATAGTTCCAAGAGAAGTAATTATCATAGGAATTCATTGAGAACCAGCTCGATGAGTTTAGTGCCTCATGACAAGGTGGTTGTATGGTCTCAGATTATTAGACCAGATTTAGGGAGCTACTTCAGTATGCCCTGCATATGAACACAAAGAAGTTGGAGGTCAACAAGTTCGTGTCTGGACTTAACTCTAGCTCTCATGGGAAGAGGAGAATATAAATTCCTTGGATGTTGCACGATGCATTCCAGTAGGCTTCTTAGATAAGGAATATTTGACCACGAGAGTCCAGGAAGGACTCCTACAATATCGTCTGGACTAATAACATCGAGTACGTAGCAGCATCAGACGTCAGCTGGACCAGACCTCTTGGTATCGAGATAATTCTATAGACACCTTGTTCATGACACCATAACGATAGGTTTCTCAGCATATGTCTACCTACAAATGAACACTGCATCCATGGAAACACTGCTAGAAGCCGACGTTTAGGATTCTCAATAGAACATACCAGGATATTAGGTTGGTGGGCCAACATCTTATATTGTAGGGCAAGGAGTGTTGGACTAGAGGTGGTTGATGGATATGTGGAGAGTCACCTTACCAGAAAATTTTTTTGGTTGAAAGGGCCAGAGAGACCGAGTAAACTGGACACACTACTGTGTCGAAGATGGGAAAGGCCCATAGGATTCATGACTATAGTAAATAACTGCCAGGCTGAGTGCCAATCCACTATGATCATGGCATCAGGTGCCATCTCCAAACAAAATTTTAGTATTTGTTAGACCCCAGTGCTACGGAGAGCTCTAATTCTAATACCACACTGAAGGGATTTAGGTAAGGGAATCTGACAAGATGAGTTTAGATTCATCGATATGGCTTCGGGCACCAACCAGATGGTTGGAGGAAGGGGTATGAACTGTCCCTTTAAATTGGGGATAGTGTAACGAAGTCTGACCTACGTCACGATCTTAATATCTTATGACAACATGATCAGTATGGATTGATGGGAATCACATGATGTGATACTCAACGGTAATATGAGGCAATTGAGTTGGACCTACGATGAAGGACATAGAAGTTTGATTGTAGGAATAAAACTGGGAGTATCCCCAAGGCTTATTTCTTCCCTACAACTACATGAGAGCATCACAAGGATGCAATTTATATGCATACTTAGCATTAAACATCAAGGGCATGGAGGAAGGATTAGAATACCTTTCGGTTGTACGAGGGTTTGCGGATGTGATGCCCAGAAGAATTACCAAGTGTGTCACCCAAAGCCAAGATGGAATTTACTGTCAATCTAAAACTTGGAGCAGAACTGATGGAAAGAAAGCCTTATCGGATGTCCAAACCTGAGTTAGAAGAGTTGAAAGTGCAACTGAAGGAGTTGTTGGACCTAGGACTTATATGTCCAAGTGTATTGCCTTGGGGTGCTCTGGTTAATTTCATATGGAAGAAGGATGGGTCATGGAGAATCTTCTTGACTATCGTCGAGTATTCCTTGATGACATTTTGATACTTTCTCATATGACGAAAAATCAGGATGAACTTTTACGCCTGGTACTACAGTGTTGTGAGAGAACAAATTATGGGAAGCGGTTCCAATGCTATCGAGGATTCATTGTTTAGGGCATGTTATCTCCGGTGAAGGTATCTCTATGGATCTAACAAAGGTAGAGGATATTATGGAATTTCCTGCACCTACAAACATCCTATAAGTACTCATATTCATGGGTTTAGAGAGATATTATCGATGGTTCGTCGAGGGTTTTTTGATGATAGAAATATGATTATAGAATTGGAGGAGAGGAACAAGAAGTTGTGTGGACCGAGAAATGAATGGAAGCATTTATAAGTCTCAAGGAGTTGATGACGACAACGCCTATACTAAAATTCCCTGACATGTTTGAGGACTTCTTGGTGTGCAGTGATGCATCCAAGGAAGGCTTAGGCAAAGTCTTGATGCAAGATGATCGAGTGATCACTTACACCTCAAGGAAGATAAGAAGGCATGAGGAGAACTACGTAATGCATGATTTGGAGTTATTATCCATTGTGTGTGCCCTGATAATGTGGAGACACTACCTGATTGGATGAAAATTTGAACTAATAACGGACCATTGTGGTTTACAACACATTTTTACCCAACACGACTTGAATGTGCACTAAAAGGTGTTGGTCGAAAATGATTAGCAAGTATGATTTCGAGATTACCTACATAAACGGAATAGTGAACAGAGTGGCAAACATGTTAAGTCGGAGTCCATTCATATTTTAGTGATACCTCTTCAAATGAATCTACGTGAAAATATTCTAACTACAACACGATGCTCACTAGTATAAAGAGGCTAAGAAATTTTTTCGGGTAAGACACCTTGTTGGTACCAAAATTGAGTGTTATTATGTACAACGACAGATCCTTGAGATATAGTAACTAGATTTACTTATAGCCCAATGATGAATTGAGAATTTTTTATCTTATATGAAGCTCATAGAGCAGTGTACATGGCTCATCCAGGAGTCATGAAGATGAGGACAGACCTTAAGCCCTTAATCTTCTGGAAGGGATAAAGGCAGACATCATCAACTGCGTGGCGAGATGTCTAGAAGGGCGGTAGGTGAAGGCTAAACATAGACATATAGTAGGATAGTTACGACCACACGCTATTCCAGAATCGAAATGGGAGGTCATTTCGATGGAATTATTTGGGGAATTTGTCGTTGATGGCAAGGAAGCACAACTCGAATTTTCATAATAGTTGACACTCTGATGAAGAGTTCTAATTTTGACCCTGTGCATATGACGCATCAGGCACCCTGTGTAGTTATATTTTATATCAGCGAGATATTGAGACTGCCAAATGTACCAAGGGATCATATCCGATCGAGGATCGATGTTTATAGGAAGATTTTGGACTAGTTTCCAAGAGGCCTTAGGAACCCCACTAAACTTTAGTACCTTGTATCAACTGAAGACAGATGGGAAAATAGAACGAATAAACCTAACTTGGAAGTTTGTGTTGTGTATGCATGTGTTTGACCAACATAAACATTGGGAATAATTCTTTCCACTGGTAGAGTTGGCTTACAACAACAGTTATCAAAGCGCCATTAAGATGGTGCCATGTGAGTTTCTTTATGGGTGACCATGTCGGACGCCTTTGAGTTGGGATCAACTCAAGGATGGGGTCTTGGTAGGACAAGAAGTGATCCAAGAATTGAAGGAACAAATGAAAACGATACGAAATGGGAGGGAAGAAACACAAGATTGATAGAAGGGTTGTTGATGCACATCGTGTCGACCATAATTATGAAGGGACTAATGGCTAGACATGCCTCATTCTTAGAGGCATTGCGCGATGTTTATCTTGTATATATGTGCGACTTTAGGTCAATGATCCTACGCATGAGATGGAATGTGTTCTTGGTGGATGTTGGGCGAGGGTGTGCTCACGGCAGAGCCAACCCGATTTATGGACCATCACATTCGATAGTTATGGCGTTGAACTGTCGAACAGGTCAAGGTCCAAGAGAACAATTATAGTCCATACTCGGCTACTTGGGTGGACACATGATATGCGTCAGCAGTTTCCATTTTTTTTTTTATGGCTAGACCCTTTGATATTGTGAGATGATTTATTTTTGCACCTATATACTGTGAAACTTCGGGACAAAGTTTAAAACAAGAGGGGGTGTATGTAACATTTTGCACTTGCACACACCTGATTGGAATTATTCTTAAGGACACTTGTGTGCAAGTGATCCGGTTCATTATATGATTGACTGTTTTTCTTATGGATTATGATGATGTTATGGATATGATGATATGTTTTTTTACTATACTTGTATCGACAAGTGCTATTGATCGGTTTCTCCTGAGTGTGCAGGACTCTAGGCCAATTGAGGATGCCAATGGCATTGATGGACCCCCTTGGACTCTGGATTGAGTCAGGGAGTGGACTGTTTATGTTTGTGTATTTATTTTATTTCATATCTGACATATGACTAGTATATTATGATGTTGTTATGGATCGCTGACATGTTCATTGATGGATGCAGGATAATTAAACTTTTCTAATCAGACTCACATTTGGAGTAAATGGGCCATGCACGACAACTAGAGATGCTAAGGGAGAGGTCTAGTAGTAGCCCTGCCACAGCCTACCAACACTCCAACCATGACTCAAACTGTAGGTTAACAATTACCCAGTTCAAGATATCCATGATGTCGTGAGGGCATAATGAGACAGTCGCTCACGAATATTCTAAGGGGCCTACAATAAGGCAGGGTCCTTATTCCTTAGAGGTCATTAGTCTCCCACAAGGTCATCTGATGGAGTATTGACTCCAAGGGTTTGACATCTACCAAAATCAGTCAAAAGGCAAGTGGCACCCTTGGAACATGTAGTGCATCTTGAAGGGCATGTCGCATAAATGAAATATGAATGAAGGCAAGTGGCACCCTTGGAGCACATAGTGTGTCTTGAAGGGCATGCCGCGGTTGTTAACATTGGTGAGTCAATGAACCTAGGTACCTAGAAAACAACATCTCATTTTGAGTTGGTCAGCCTAAGACAATTGTTGCATGACTAAATTCTAAAAATTATAAAATTCCCTTAAAAACAATTGTGTTATGAGTAGTTGAATTTAAAGCCTAGGTCTATGTAGGACAGAAGAACTAAAAAATTATTTAAGCAATTAATAAAGGGGGGGATGAAGAAAAGTAGGGGTAAAAATTAAATCTAAAAATTAAAGGAGGATTTAATTATTTAAAAATATGAATTGTTGTCTATGTGCAAAACTTGCTAATTTCGAACTTAGACAAAAGGGGAAATTAATTGCTAAAAGGGATATGGAACATAGAAGGAATATATTGTAGAGAACTTTCCTAAAATGAACTCAATTAAGATTTAAGGAATATATTGTAGAGAACTTTCCTAAAATGAACTCAATTAAGATTTAAGAAAGGTGTCAGTCATTAAGGGAATGTGACGGAATAAAGGGGCATCGATGAGCCTTTTTAGGAACACTTTTAGGTGGGTGAAGGAATTTGACAACTTAATTTAATAAATAAAATAATTTTTTTGTGCAACTAAGGGATCGGGTGACAAGTGTATGGGGGAGAATTTTCCTAGTTAATTTTTAATAAAACAAAATTAATGTGCAACTGAAAGTGTCTCTAAGATGAACTCTATAAAAGAAATGGCAGTGAAGGGGTATGGATGACGACAGGTATGCGTAAGGTTATGTTGCCAAAAAAAAATTCTTGACTGATTTTTCATGTGGGAATTGGGATGCCCAACTCGAAAAGGGAGTGGTAGCTCGACCTTGTGAGGTGATATGGGAGCTAGATTTTTCTCTGGTTTTTGTGTGTGTGGCCCCTTTGTGACTTGGGGGATCAGGGGGAAGAAGAGTACCACTAGCATTGGTTGGGAGGTACCAGTGAAGTCTTCACCATTAGCAAGCGGGAGAGAGGTCACCATTAGCAAGCGGGAGAGAGGATGGAGCACATGTTACTAAAGGATATCTGCAATTTCTCTTCGTATGTCTCAGTATTTTCTACTGCATATTGTTGTACCAAGAGTAAATTGCTAATTAGAATTTTGCGATATTTTTGTAGTATTTTGTTGAAATTGGAATTAATTTTACAAAGGTCGGAGGTGCCTGGTGTGATTCAGATTGATTTTGGAGCTCATTGCCTTTAATTCATTTGGATTCCATAAATTTTTCACATATGTTTATGAGTAACCTTTTTATTCTAAGGCACGTCCCTTACTGTCCACAGCATTACCTATAATTCCTTCCGTCTAACTCTAAAGAATCCGTCTAGGATTTAAATTATTATATCGTAGCGATGGTCCCAAGCCACTGCTTACTGTTATGCCACTACCCTGTGTGTGTGTAGAAACTGGTTATATCATGTTGATTGCTGGCATCTCAAAACGTCCTGTGTGAATTTAAGTCTTTTTGGGTTTTGGTTTTGTTTGGGGATTTTCGTCAGTTGAGCTCCATCCCCACCTCCGATAACATATGGTGTATCAAGTCCTTTAACCAGGTCTTGGACAGAAAACTTCATGTTTCGATACCTTGCTGGGGACTACGGTTCGGAATTGTGTTAAGGATCCATATCCAGGTGCCACGGGTTCCCAAGTTGGGTTCCAAGCCAAGTAAGGAGTCTGGAAGGGATTGCTTTTCGTAGATCATGATCTGGACTGTAATTTGGCTGCCTGGTGTGCCCACCTCTTGACCCTAACTTGACAGAATTCGGGTGCCCAGTTCTCCGTTCGTCGTTGTGCATTCTTCGCTCAAAGGTGGGTTGCCGAGTGAGCCCATCTCTTTGCTCTTCTTTTACAGATCTGGAGTGCATAGTGTGCCCTCCCCAGTAGTTGTCCGCTGGCGTATTCTACCCACCCACCAAAATGGATCGTTGGTGGTCTTCGAGTAAACTCCTTTTTGCGCCCCCTCTCCCTCAGCGCTTGGTGCTTGGTCTTCGTGCTTAGCACTTAGTTCTTGACGATGCTTGGTTAGTGGCTTCGCTTGAATTTACCCGTAGTGCAAATGTAGTCGCCCTTGGCGGCTCCTTCCTGACAATCGCTTGTTGCTTGGAGTGCCTTGCTCCTCCCTGGACAGATCGTTGGCGTAGTGCGCCCACCATTCCGGTGCAGGCCTTCGCGTCCAGGTTTTTTTTTAAACCTTTCGGGCCTTCATTCCGTCCACGTGGGATGCGCCCCTCCTCGCCCGGGGCTTGGCACTCAGCGCGCGGATTTGGGAGTACCTGCGCCATCCCTGGTCAGCCAACGTGCCCCTCTCTGTATTTTTCATAAATTACCTGCACCTGGAGCTGCAGGTTAGTCTTGGTGCCTCCCCCTCCTTCAATTTTCTTTTATGCCAGTGTATAGACTGTCACCGCATGGTGGGGGGAATATTCTTCATCAGTGGATGAATCCCCTGCATTTAAGTGTGAGTCTCAGCGGCATCTAATACTCGACAAAAGAGGCTACGTTTGGACTGGTAGTTGACACCTCCCTCCATCGACAAAGCAGGCGGTAACCCGACCCCTTGCACTATCTCACATCCCCAGCGTTGGAATCATCTCAGTTTCAGTTACTGATTTGACGGGTGTGAATGTCCTTACCTCCCCATATTTTATTTAAGCGCGAACCCCTTTGTAAAACTAACCTTTCCCATGACCAAAAAAGGGGGTGGGGGCATCTCTACAAGTAAAAATTTATTTTATTTCATAATGCAATTAAAATCTGTATTTACCCTTTTTCCAGGATTAAAATTGTTTAGTTAAAATTCATTTTTAACTCTCTTTGCAGTTAAAAATTTATGTTTTCCCTTATTGAGGATTAAAATTTTGTGTAGTTAGATTTCTTTTTAATTCATTTGTAGTTAAGATTCATTCCTTAAGTGAGACTTCTATAGTTGTGTAACAGTGTGCCTTGAATGTAGAAAATGGTTCCACTTTATGTTTTTATTTATTTCCTATTTACATTCATAGGTGAATGATGGTAATCATATATGGTGGAATCCCCGTGTAAAAGATGGTACTCGCTTTTATATTTATATTCATAATTCTTTTTCTCACATCTCTAAATGATGGTCACCTTTAAGGAGTAAGCTTAGAATTTTAACGGGAACCTTCTGGCTTCTAGTTGTGATCACCTTAATTGCACATTCATGGCCTTATGGTTGAGATTTCCCCCTTGTCACATGTGTGTTGGTATTTTACCTTATAAAAAGAATGCATCACATTATGTTGTTACTCAATTGTTTACCATGTACGACAATGCATAACATAGTAATTAAAGTTGTTGTGTCATTAATGATGGATAGGTGCTTTGGCACACTGGAATTGTAGTATCGATGAGTGGTAGTAATAGATTGAATGCGCACAATGAGTTAAATGATTGGCACCTTTGTGCCCGAGCTTAAGTTGATGCAGGTTTAATTTATGGTTTAGATTTCCTTGTGCAGTACATGTTGATGATGAGATGAATTGGAAGTTATATTTCTCGCGCACGTAATTTTTAGCCTAAGTAAGTGATGTTAGACCCTAGACACCTCGTGCGCAACGAAACCGAGATGTAAAGACTAATATTAGAAGAATTAGAATACTTGCATGTAATGAAGTTACGTTGAGGTGAATGAACGTTAGACCTTAGACCTTGCACGACGAATTAATTGATGATACTCTTGTGCCTCAACTCTAGGCGATATTTAATTTATGTTGTGATTTGATTTCCTTACGCAACTTACGTGTTCAATTGTTCACTTTGAGCCTTCACTTATGTGGTCATATGACAGATTAACAACCCTTGCTAGAATCATTAATGTACTAATGAATGATGAATTAACTACTTTAGTGCACCATGAAATTATTAACAGATGATGGTTGTAGACTTCAGACTCCTTGCGCAATTGAAAATTATATGATATGATGAGTTCTGCGAATGATTCCTCGTGAACTATGTTTTGATGTTTAGGTTTAATGAAATATCGTGTCGAGGATGTTGCCTTTATTATGATGTTTTGAACTCCTAATGCATCTTTTAAAAAAAATTCTTCATTGTGTCGTAACGACAAAGCCATTACAATCATCAAAATCTGAAAATAAAATTATATCATCTAAGTAAATAACAATAAACTTATATTTTTCATCAGAAAAGGATATGTCCATGGCTCTTTGGAAAGTCACTCATGTATTCATAAGCCCAAAAGGCATTTTTGCATACATGGAGGTGTCCCAAGGTGTTGTAAAAATCTTCTTCTCTTGGTCATCAGGATGCGCCATAATCTCGTTGTATCCAGAGAAACCAACAAACATTGATATAATATGAGATCCCACCACCTTCTGTAGGATGTGATCCATCTTAGGAAGTGGATAAATTTCTTTGAAAGACACCCTGTTTAGATTCTGAAAATATACACATAACCTGATCTCACCGCTTTTCTTCCTGACAAGAACTAGGTTAGCCACCCACTTGGAAAATCTTAAGGACACAATTATTTTGGTATCAAACAACTTTCTTACCTCCTTTTTAATTAATAGCAACAACATAGGGTTTATTATTCTCAACTTTTTCTTGAAGGTTTTATGATCATCCTTGATTGGAATTACATGCTAAATTACCTTGGTATTATAGACCTTTAAATCTTCGTAACTCCATGCAAAGACATCATGGAAATCCTTCATTAAGATGATATACCTCTGTTTAATTTCCGGACTGAGTGTTTTTGAGATTTTGATGATATTGGGATACTTCTGAGTCCCAATGTTGCAATATTCTATGTCCTCATCGTTTGAAGTCATTTTAGGATTTATGGCTACATCGTTGTTGTCAAAAATCTTTTCCAATGGGACCAAGACTTTGGGAATAATGTTATTTTTTAGATGCACTATATCTCTTCCAACAAAATGATTCTGAAAAAGGTCATCATTGTTGAACACAGTTGCACCTTCATTCTCTTCACAACAACACTCATCATCAATATTTGAATTAGCAAATTCATCACTCATCTCAAAGAATATTTCTACTTGTTTGTCATATTCAAATATTTTCCAATATTTAATGTTATCAAGTATTGTTGGCCTATGCTTGACTTCAATTTCATACTTTTTATTAGGAAAAAATGGAATTTTGAAAACCGAAGTTGAAGTAGCTAAAGCATCTGCAATTTGATTTCCCCCTCTAGGAATCACTGACAAATTGTATTCTAAAAACTCCTCAAGAATATCAAGTACTAAGTTCCTATATTCCCTCAATTTGGGATGCTTAGACTAATATATACCCTTTACCTGATTAATAACAAACTCGCAATCTCCATGTACAACTTTCCTCCTAACACCCAATTCTTTTAAAGTCTTCAATCCCAAAATCAGTGCCTCATATTTATCCATATTCTTGTTACAATCAAAAGAAAGCTTGTAAGAACATATTTTTGTACCTATCTTGGGAGGGTTAATCCACACACTAGATCCTACTCCTTCCCTGCTAGAAGCTCCATCAAAGCTCATATTCCACATTTCATCCTCTGCATTGTTTTGTTGATTTGTAATTTCCTTTGTTTGATGATCAATTTTGTCTTTGATAGCCATGGAAGTTGTTAGTTCCCCCTCTTCAAAACTCAAGTCATTATAGAAAATAGAGGAACCAACCTCGGTATCAACAAAGTAAATGGGATGATTATTTGATTGAGTTTTTCTACTCACCATGTACTTGAGCAACACTTCTCTGTACAACCTCCTTTCTTATTCAAAAACAAGGATAACAACATATGGCATATCCATTTGCAAAGTTACTTTCAACTTTGCATCCCAATATCTAGATAACAACATGCAAAATTTAGGAGGGATGTCAGCAACCACTACATCCATGATAAGATTTTTTGATGGAATTTGGGACAATGATACAACCAAGTCTTTGATTAATCCCAATTATTTCACCTTCCTTGAGTCAAAAGAGAAAAGATCCGTGTAAGGTCTTATAATATCTAGGCCCAACTCATCCATGACCACCTTGGGAATCATATTATGTGATTCTCTT